>JAHKKF010510418.1:0-12060 GCA_019740295.1 Labeo calbasu | reverse complement strand
ACTGAAGAAAGAAAGACATGAACATCTTGGATGACAAGGGGGTGAGTACATTATATGTGAATCTTTGTTTTGGAAGTGAACTTCTCCTTTAAGTACACCAGTTTAGTAATTGCAGTGTATTTTTATTAAGCACGTAAATGTTTTTGTAGTATACTTTGCATGAAATAAATGTATTTTAAATAATAATCATAGGCTGGTTTAACCTGTTTTTAACAGGTATTTTAGTTTAAGAGAAATCCCAATTTTAAAGTTAATACTAAAAGTTTATTATTATTAATAATAATGTAATAATAACATGTCAATAATTATGTCAAATGTTGATATTTTCCCCTTTTTTCACTTCTAGTACTTTGCCATAAATAAAAAGGCTATATGCACTTTGTTTGTTTGTTTGCCATGAGTGTAGCACTCATTCACTCCTTCCTATAGTATCAGGAACTGACGTGACAGAGTATAATTCAGCGCAGCTGGTGCGTAACCCCCTTTACACCCCAGCACACATCGCACATACATTAGCATTTCAGACATGTACGCAATTTATGATAATCATAATTGGAGCTACTTTTAATTGTAAACAGTTTCCAGATTCTGTGGATTTTCCTGTATGTTCTGAGTACAAATATCTTGCAGTCATTTTCATTTTCAAGCTAATAAATTCCCCTGTTTGTAGAGATAAACGCCTAATGTAATGATGTTTTCCGGAGAAGAATCGCCCCACTGTGACAAATGAGAGAGAGCTGAATTACTGCCATTGGATGTAGCGGCAAGACGACTGTCTAATAAAAAATGAAGCAAAACAACAGAATCCATTACATGCCTCTAAATGCCTTGATTCAAAAAAGCAAATTGGAATAAACAATTTTAGTTTGATTATGGTTACTTGATTTCTCCCCATAATGCAAATTAAAGTCTGAAGTGTGGTTTGGTTGACAAAAGATTGTCACATAAAGGACTCGCGAGTCTTAGTTTGCATTTATATAGACCCGGTTTTCCATGACAAAAGGCTGAACGCGCACAAACGTGTAAACGTGTTAACAATAAATCTATCTGCTTATTGACTGCATAATCAAGCTAGCTTTGTTTTATTTAAGGTCACATAGGCCGAGTTATATTTTTGAGATGCTTGCGCACACGTTAACATGAAAGTTTCAAATCGCAGACGCCCTGAATGGCCAGGAAGCATTGCGTTTTCCTTAAAAAGATGAGATAACATCACATTACATCCGCTACTATGGTCACATCTAAGCGTGTGATGATTCATTCATGAGCGTATCAAACTTTTCCCGAGCCCAATAACGTCAATGTTCAAAGAGAATAAGCCATACTTTGAAGAATGATTTTTTTTTTCTCCTGTTCTTTGTTATTGATTGTGTGGTACACTATATGAAAGCAGCTGAGAGGTAGATGGAACATTCACCTTTCATTTCCGGCACCTTAGTCTCCATTCTCATTCCCACACAGAAGACCAATTCCCCATTTTTGCCCGATAGATGTTGCTTTGAGCAAAATCAAAATAACAAACCCGAAAAAGAAAAGAAACTATAATAGAAAGCACACCGTTCTCATATTTGTACACAAAGCTGAAATAGACCTTTTGCTTGAACCTGATAGTGTTCAATTTCAGACAGGGTAAACAATAAGGCTGTAGGTAGCTGGCATACTGTACGTTCATTTCCCTCGCTCGCCTTGCTTTCTGCCATACTGTGTGGAGAGCTCCACCTTATTATTATTATTTTATTTCAAATTATCCCAGAATATGAATCTTTTATTTGCCGTGTCCTTCTGTTTGTACCCTGCATAACACCAAGCTATTTGACTCATTTCTTCCAGAACAGTGCTGAGAAGAGAAGTCCTCGCACACATACACGCTGATTTATATAAAGCGTATTTTTCATGACCCGGCAGGAACACAGTATTGTGCTGGACCCACCTGAGTTTCTTTCTCTCACTATGTTTCTCTCATTTTGTGATCAGCATAACCGCTTAAGTACTTCTTTCTCTATTTAGGAATAATTATAATAATAAACATGATGCCAAACCACTAAAGAATCACTATTTCCAAGGCTTTTTCAAGTGTTTTTATCATCTCAGGATCATAACACAACCTTGACATTTTGACTGCCTAACAAGATTATAAAATTGAATTTTAATTCAAAATGTATTCATATGTTTCAACACTGTATTTCCTCTGTGTGGGTGCTTATTTGGTGTAATTGGATGTTTTCTTGTGAGTGACCTTGAGATTTGGAAACGTTATCATATTATATTATATTATATTACATTATATTTGTTTATTATAAGTCAAACTTTGACTTTCAGGATGTTTATATGTTTTCTTGTATGTGACCTTGAGTTTTGGAAAGTTAAAAAAGTCCACTTCCAGAACAAAAATTTACAGATAATGTACTCACTCCCTTGTCATCCAAGATGTTCATGTCTTTCTCTATTCAGTCAATAAGAAATTATGTTTCTTGAGGAAAACATTCCAAATTTTTCTCCATACAGTGGATTTCAATAGTGCGTTTGAACTTCCAAAATGCAGTTTAAAAGCAGCTTCAAATGGCTCTAAACGATCCCAGCCGAGGAAGAAGGGTCTTATCTAGCAAAACGATTGGTTATTTTCTAAACAAATTGACAATTTATATACTTTTTAACCTCAAACGCTTGTCTTGTCTAAGTCTGCGTGAACTCAATACAGTTAGGGTATGTCGAAAAACTCCCATCTCGTTTTCTTTCCCGACTTCAAAATCGTCCTACATCGCTGCAGAAGTACCAACCCAGTGTTTACAAAGTGAACATGCAGAGAAGATCAAACGCCCTTTACAAAAAAAAGGTAAAACAGCGATGTTGGGCGATTTTGACATTGAGGAAGAAAAGGAGACGGGAGTTATTCGACATACCCTAACTGTAATAACGCGGATTACACAGACTACGCATGTGCATCGCAGAGACGAGACAAGACGAGTGTTTGAGGTCAAAAAGTACATAAGTTGTTAATTTGTTTCAGAAATAACCAATCGTTTAGATAAGACCCTTCTTCCTCGTATCGTTCTTCCTGGGATCGTTTAGAGCCATTTGAAGCTGCATTTAAACTGCAGTTTTGAAGTTCAAACTTGGGAGCATCATTGAAGTCCACTATATGGAGAAAAAAAATCGGTTTTCCTCAAGAAACATAATTTCTTATCGACTGAAGAAAGAAAGACATGAACAACTTCGATGACAAGGGGGTGAGTAAATTATCTGTAAATTTTTGTTCTGGAAGTGGACTTCTCCTTTGAAAACTTCAAAACAAAGATTCACATATAATGTACTCACCCCCTTGTCATCCAAAATGTTCATGTCTTTCTACAGTCTTAAAGAAATTATGTTTTTTGAGGAAAACATTTCTGCATTTTTCTCCATATAATGGAATGATATGGTGCCCCGATTTTAAACTTCCGAAATGCAGTTTAAATGCGACTTTAAACGATCCCATATACAGTTGTAAACTATCCCACCTGAGAAAGAAGGGTCTTATCTAGTGTAAGGATTGGTTATTTTCATAAAAGTAATACAATTTATACCCCGCAAAAAAAACCCATCTCATGTTCTCCCTCAATTTCAAAATCGTCCTATTTTGCTGTTTTACCTTTTTTGTTAAGGGTGTCTGATCTTTGCATGTTCACCTTGTAAAGACTGGGTCGATACTTCTGCAGCGATGTAGGATGATTTTGAAATGATTTTTGAAGTTGAGGGAGAAAATACGGTTGGAGTTTTTCAACATACCATAACTGTCTTGAGCCAGAATACACAGAGTTCAGGGAGAACAAGACAAGATGAGCGGTTGATGAGCGGTTGACAAGTATTTAAATAGTTTCAAAATCGGGGCACCATACCAGTCCATTATATGGAGAAAAATCCTGAAATGTTTTCCTTAAAAAAAACAATTTCTTTACAACTGAAGAAAGAAAGACATGAACATCTTGACTGACGAGGGGATGAGTACATTATATGTGAATCTTTGTTTTGGAAGTGGACTTCTCCTTTAATATGAATGCCTTATGTAAGGGATAATCAACGGTTTGCATTAAAGGATTTCAAATGCACTTTGTGGAGGCAAAGAACCACCCGATGCGAAGCACTTATTCCATGCTCATGGTTTAAAACTAGTTTAAAGTTTAAAACTAGTGTTGCCCTTTATATATTTAACCGAATGTGTGAAAATGAGTTATTTTTGTCAGTTATGCACGTTAGCTGTTGCATTCTGCCCCACTTAAATCAGACACAGAGATAAAATAGAGCATAGGGCTGCGATGAGAAATCGATTCGTGGATCGATTTTGAGATCTTCCGAATGCATTGTGATTCCCTTTTAATCAATTCTGAGCTTAGATTTTAACAGCAGATGATGACAAGCGTTCGGTTGAGTCATGAAATTTCACCTTGGCTTAGAATGCTTTTACGATGCGTGATTAATGTAAACAGCCCACTGTGAACACCCTTGTAATTAGCTCCAACCTTTTTGAATTGTATGAATGATTAATTTAGGTTCAAGTGTGTGTAAGGTTTTGGAAACAAGCAGAGCACAGCTGTTTCTAAAGAAAGCAGTGCCATCTGCTGTGGGGATGGGCGATATGAACTTAAAAATTTATCATGATAATTTCTGGTATTATTGCAATAACGATACGATAATTCAGGGAAGTTTCTTTAGAGAAAAGTATCTTTTTTAATTTTTATCCAAAATAGAGCATAACTGAGAACAACTGTTTAATTCACTGGAAGCCAGAGGGCACCCTCGTGCAGAATCTCCACATATGCTTTATAGCAGAAGTAATAGTACTGACGACGCTCCAGGAAATCTCTAATCCAGTGATCGCTCTAGCTGAATAGAACGCAGATAGAGAAATTTTAACTGAGGAAGCTTGACAATAAACATACGACTACTACAATATATGGTTTGTCTGTGTTCTTCAGGCAATCTTGGGTATTTTTATAAGGATAAGGAAAAAGCAAGTCAATAAATTATATTTTGTCGGACAACAGGTTTGTGAACAGGCTCATACACATGCAAAACTGTATCGCACACATGCTACTGTAGACTTTATCGTTATTATCGCGGGAAGACTCATTTTTATTGGGGAAATGTGGGGAAAATTTTTACCGGTACATTGCAGACGATAAAATATCGCCCATCCCTAATCTGCTGTTCAAAACTAAGCTCAGAATCGATTTGAGAAAGAATCACAATGTGTTCGGAAAATCGGAGAGTTCAATACTGAATTATTTCTCAATTCGCGTTGCAACGATTTATCAACCCATCCATAATAGTGCGGTAATTGTGTTCATATGTTTTCTTGTACGTGATCTTGAGTTTTGGAAAGTTAATATAAATGTATTATATTATATTATATTATATTAT
This sequence comes from Labeo calbasu, assembly GCA_019740295.1. Lineage (NCBI taxonomy): Eukaryota > Metazoa > Chordata > Actinopteri > Cypriniformes > Cyprinidae > Labeo > Labeo calbasu. Next base: position 6,663 of record JAHKKF010510418.1, on the reverse strand, counting down.
ATAAATTTAATGACATAATGTAAAATACATAATATAATAATTATGACACTGAACTTTTACTTTTTAGGGTATTTGTATGTTTTCTTGTAAGCGACCTTGAGTTCTGGAAAGTTTATATAAATGAAATATATTATATTAAATAAATAATGTCATATAAAAAATAACTTTATAATGACACTGGGTTTATTTATTAATTTAAGTCAAACGTTGCCTTTCAGGGTCTTTGAGAGACCAATAAACATAAAAACACAGTTGGCCATGATATTTCATAATGGCCAACCCATTAACGAAAAAACTGAATTTAGCAGCTTGTCCTTGAGAGATATTCTGAAGACTGAAGAAAAAAAAAAAGCTAAACTAAAATAAAAAATAACAAAGGGCCCCTTATTGAAGTCGTCAGTTGTCCTCTCAAATATCCCCCACCATGTTGTAATTCCAGGCTTGTCAGTGAAGGAATACTGTATTTGATTCAGCTCTAGTCAGCTGGAGCTGTCTGCCAAGAATTCATTTGTATTCACAAGCCTTTTACTATGCACGTCTCTTTTTGTCATGAGCTTCTTATCAATTTTCAATTCTCTGCTTGACTTCTTTGCACACACAAACATTTCATTACTGTGATAGCTCACTCCGGGATCAATCCGGCAGTTCAAGTGACCCTGCTATACCAAACGGCTCATGTAACCCTTTTAAGTGTCTTCCGTCAAAACCCACGAACGCCTGTTTGAGTCGTCCTACCTGTTGAATACAAAGAGCAATCAAAGATGGGGGCATAGGGACAATGCGCATAATTGGAGGGTATCAGATTCAATTTGCCGCAGATCATTTAAATGGCAATTAGGTGATTTTTCAGCGAGAGGAGTGCGCTCGCTAAGAGCAAGGGAGAAGTGTTGGAGCAATCACACCAAGGGCTCACACAGAGTCCTTTAGTTTTGTGTCACTGAAGTTGGATCATTTGCATGTCAATGGGATGCGATGAAAATGTGGAGAATTAAGCCAATCACAAAGCAGCTTGTTAACAGAGTGATTGCACAGACAGAACGCTGAAAGCATTGAAGCGACATCCTATGTTACAGAATTTAGTTCAGAGTCACTTTGTAGTGAAAATAATAATACATGCATGTTAAGGTCACAGAAACGCTTGACCTTTACGCGTCTGTGTTCCTTGAGAATCTAAGCGCTGCAAGATTTGTGCTCAGTGATACAAGGACAAACGGAAAAATATGCATGACTTGCACCTCCCTGGCGTACCACTTCAATAACACTGAATATTGATGTGATTGTTGATTTGTTCAGTGGGCACTGAAAATGCCCTCTCTGATGGTTTTCAGAACAAGAGCACAGAGCACAGCCTGAGGAACAGGACAAAAAAAGAAAGAATTCAGGTACATGTGATGGTAGACTTCTGCCATAAAGGATGTTTTATTCAAAATGCCCTGTGCATGCTAAATTAGACATCTTAGAGCTTTTTATTTTATTTTATGTAAATATTCTGTCTGTGCACTGTGCACAGTACATTTCTTGTTTTACTTTTATTATACACTCAGTCAGAGATGAAAAAAGTTTCTATATATAGTTGAGGTCAAAAGTTTATCATTCAGAATCATTAAAAATGTTAATTATTTTACCAAAATAAGAAAGATCATACAAAATGCATGTTTTTGTTTGTTTAGTACTGACCTGAATAAGATATTTCACATAAAAGATGTTCACATATAGCTCACAAGAGAAAATAATATAATACTTGAATTTATAAAAATGACCCGGTTCAAAAGTTTACATCCTCTTGATTCTTAATACTGTGTTTTGTTTTGTTTTTCTCTTAGTGTTAGTTGTTCATGAGTCCCTTGTTTGTCCTGAGCAGTTAAACTGTCTGCTCTTCTTCAGAAAAAAAATCCTTTAGATCCCACAAATTCTTTGGTTTTCCAGCATTTTTGTGTATTTGGACTCTTTCTAACAATGACTGTATGATTTTGAGATCCATCTTTTCAGAGTACAACTGAGGGACTCATATGCAACTATTACAGAAGGTTCAAACGCTCACTGATGCTCCAGAAGGAAAAACAATGCGTTAAGGGGCTGAAAACTTTTGAATTTGAAGATCAGGGTAACCTGAACTTATTTTGTCTTCTGTGAAACATATAACTATCTTCTGTAGCCTCTAAATGAAAAAAAAAATGATGTTTAGGCAAAATAAGAAAAATGTACACATCTCCATTCTGTTCAAAAGTTTTCAGGCTCTTAATGCATCGTGTTTCCTTCTGGAGCATCAGTGAATGTTTGAACCTTCTGTAATAGTTGCATATGAGTCCCTCAGTTGTCCTCAGTGTGAAAAGATGGATATCAAAATCATACAGTCATTGTTGGAAAGGGTTCAAATACACAGAAATGCTAAAAATTCAAAAAATTTGTGAAAACTGAAGGATTTTTCTGAAGAACTGCAAGTAATTTAACTGTTCAGGACAAACAACTATCACTAAACAATAAAAAAAAAACTCACCTGTGGATCATTCAGGTAACAACACAGTATTAAAAATCAAGGGGATGTAAACTTTTGAAGCGGATAATTCTTATAAATTCAACTATTATTTTCTCTTGTGGACTATATGTAAACATCTTTTATGTGAAATATCTTATTCAGGTCAGTACTAAATAAACAATAACATGTATTTTGTATGAACATTTGCATCAACTGTTCCCCCCAAAATGAAAGTTTGAGGAAAATGTACTCAAACTCAAGATGTGTTTGTTTGTTGAACAGAACGGATTCAGAGAAATTTAGCAGTACATCTCACCAATGGATCCTCTGCAGTGAATGGGTGCCATCAGAATGAGAGTCCAGACTGCTGATCACAATAATCCACAAGTAATCCACATGACTTCAGTCAATCAATTAATGTCTTCTGGAGTGAAATGCTGTGTGTTTGTAAGAAACAAATCCATCATTAAGGTGTTTTATTCTTAAACTGTCCACAGTCCATAACAATACATCCTCATTTTGTCTTCTCATATGAAAATTCACCAACATATTTGTTTACATCTATTTTGGACTGTTTTTATATGTAAACACTCCTTGATCTGTTCATATTTCTCTCCTGATTCAGACAAGACGACTTTTTTGACAGATTATTGACAGAGGACACATATTTTGTGTCCTATTTTGTGAGGAAAAAAAAAACATCTCAGTGATGGATTTATTATGAACACACAGCTTTTCCCTTCACAAGATCTTAAGTGATAGACTGGAGTTGTGTGGATTAGTTGTGGATTATTGTGATGTTTTTATCAGCAGTTTGGACTCACATTCTGACGGCACCCATTCATTACAGAGCATCCACTGGTGAACAAGTGACCTAAGGGTGAGAAAATGTTCAGCAAATTTTCATTTTAGGAAGAACTTTTCTTTTAAATCAGCAGAACACCACAGGGTTCTTAGAAAAAAAGTTCTTCACAGAAGCTTTAGGGATTCACAACAAGAGAATATAACATTTGATGTTTAATTTCATTAATTTAATAGGTCATATCAATAGATACTTTATCATTATAAGAAACAAACATATCCACACTTAAAAAGACCATGAAGTAAACATTTTCTAATATTATATCATGTATTTATTCATTATTGTTTAGCCTAGATATGTTGAGTTGAAAGGAACTCTTATATAACATTTTCATTTTAATATAAATATATATTTTAAAGGGATAGTTCACCCAGAAATGAAAACTCTGTCATTAATTACTCACCCTCATGTTGTTCCAAACCCGTAAGACCTTCGTTCATCTTCAGAACACAAATTAAGATCCGAGAGCTTTCTGACCCTGCTTAGACAGCAATGCAACTGACATGTTCATTATGATGTCACCAGTGAGAAGCCAAATGCTAATGAGAATCAGCAGGAAGTTTATTTTATAGAGATAATGCACATGTGCCAACTGGGACAGCTCATCAAACAACGCAGCTATTAAAACTGAGACATATGAAACCACAATCGAGAAAAATGCACAACAGTCAGGATGGCGGTAATATCAAAGGGAATTATTTATGTCTGTCCCAGCTTTTATCTGGCGGAAAAGGTGGTCATCTGCTGAATACTCAATCAACAATAAGAACTTTTGCACTCGTCATAATCTATCACAATTGGTTCGAGGACGTTGTCTGAATGCAGGGACGATCAAACCGAGTATGATGAGTGCACAGGAATCTTTTAGGGGTTGTATAATATAACTCCTGTTCACTGCATTCACCAGACGCCCTGTCAGAATATGTATACTTCTCAACTTGCAAAAAGAAGTAGGTGAACATTACCTGGGTGACGTTCTGCATCCGAAGAGATTTTGAAATGTGCAACCACAGGAGGACACATTACTATCCCATGAGGCCTTGGAAGCTGAGGAGCTGTCAGATTCAAGAAGTTCAACAGTAAAAAAGAAGAGAACTGTGAGCTGAGTCACGTGGCTCTATCCAGACTAAATTGCATTAGTAACAAGAACATTTTTCTTGCGTTTTTGTACAATATCCTAACTAAATTATTTTGTGGTTGTGAGCAGTGATGGATGAAACTCCATATGTTTCATAAAACCTTTAAAATGTTTACAAAGCTTGTTTTGTTGACATAAAACAATGAGTAAAACTTGTGTTTTTTATGTTTTAAAATTTAAAGATGCAATGAAATGTAAGTAGATCTTTTCTTCCATATCGTGACATACATCTGAGTACCTTGTTAGCATTTGTTAGTATCTCTAATCATACGTTTTTAAGCTTTGTTTAGAAACTTGTAATCAGAATATTTTAACCTTTGTTTCTATAGATATTTGATTCCAAGATTCACATATTCTCTGTCCCTAATAAGTCAAAGGATAATACCAATATGGTGGGTATAAAACGTCTGGAATGTATTAATACTTCACCTGCAGCCCTAAAGAATGCACTTCATCAGCTATCGAGAAGTAAGTTATTAATTTAATTCGACATATGTTGTGAAAGTAAAAAGAAAGTAATAATAACCTCAGAACCTTTGTTTTTAGCGTAGCTGCTTGATCGCTTGAAGCTGCTTTCTTTCATCAGTGACGAGAAGTAAAACCAGAAGTGGATTTGAGCGGAGTGATTATAGAACGCGTTGGCGAGAGATTCGAATCTGTGTTGGTTCAGTCCCGTTTTGATTTCTTTCAGACGTATGTTTGCTGAGATAACATGTATTACTATTCAAACTCCAGATAGGCAGTCAGTAGTGGTAGGTATTTTTCAGTGATTCTGTCTTCAGGTTACATTGTTATGCCAGTAGGTAGCGACAACTTTCTTTTGTGCAGGTATCATAACCGAGTCACTGAATCGTTCGGTAGCCTAAGTTGATTTGTTCAAACACACTGATTCGTTTAGGAACAAAACATCTTCAGTGCGTATTGTTGGGCGTGTTTTCGAATAGTTTTTATTAAAATAGACAAAGTAACTGGCTGCGTTATTTACTTGTTTGTATAATTGTTGTATAAAAGCAACAGCACACTTGTTCTGGACATCAGCAAGGCTGTGAATAGATAAGCATTTAATATTGCATCAGATATTCAGAAGAACACTTGCCTGTGTGATGTATTGCTTTGATGTAACGTTACATTTACCTTAGAAAAGACATTGAATGAACTCAATAGTTAGCAAGAGAAATGGGCTCTAGAAAAGAGCACTTTCCTTAATGTATGCACTATATTATAAAATAAGTATATTTCACTTAGCCTGTTCTTCAATATTTAATATGTTTGAATAAATACTTAATTCAAACAAGTTAAAACATCCACCAAATGCTTATTTCAACAACAAACTGGAGTAGGAACATAATTAGGTCTGTTATGTCTGACCTCTTCTGGGACTTCCGGGTCCAAGCGCTCTATCAGATGATGCGAGAAAACAACAAACGATAGTAAATATACACTCACAATGTGATATAATACAACCAAAAAATATAACCCTACCCTTTAACTCCATATCGAAATCCCAGATCGCCATCCAATGAAAATATAAGTATAAATAAATAACTATAAAAATTATTTGTGTTTGGGACACCATGAGCACGGAGACTGTAGTGTACACCGTAAATTTGGAAACGTTTATCTTAAAGGAGAAGTCCACTTCCAAAACAAAGATTCACATATAATGTACTCACCCCCTTGTCATCCAAGATGTTCACGTCTTTCTTTCTTCAGTCGTAAAGAAATTATGTTTTTTGAGGAAAGCATTTTTCTCCATATAACGGACTGATATGGTGCCCCGATTTTGAGCTTCCAAAATGCAGTTTAAATGCGGCTTCACTATCCCAAATGCAGTCGTCAACTATCTCAGCCGAGAAAGAAGGGTCTTATCTAGCGTAACGATTGGTTATTTTAATAGAAGTAATACAATTTATATACTTTTTAATGTCAAACGCTCGTCTTGTCTTACTCTGCCTGGACTGTTTTTGTTCCGGTTCATGACAGTTAGGGTAGGTCGAAAAACTCCCCCTCAACTAAAATCGTCCTATATCGCTATTTTAACTTTTTTGTTCAGGGTGTTTGATCTTCTTTACATGTTCACTTCTGCAGCGATGATTTTGAAATGATTTTTGAAGTTGAGGGAGAAAATACGATTGAAGTTTTTTGACATACCCTAACTGTCTTGAGTCAGAATACACAGAGTTCAGG
>JAHKKF010510412.1:0-17328 GCA_019740295.1 Labeo calbasu | reverse complement strand
CTTTTTGTTCAAAATATTTTTAAAGCAATATATCGAAGAATTGTTTTAACTACCTGACGACTTGACAGTGTGCTGGTTTGCTGTTAGGATGATTAACCCTTGCCAACCATAGATTATACTAGCAAACCAGTTAAAAGAAGAGTTTTACCCAACAATGATATTTCCGTCATTATGTAATTGCCCTCCTGTCATCCAAAAATGTCTGTGAATTTCTTCGTTCCCAACAACACAAAATTAGATATTTTGAATAATGTCCATACTGTATAAATTAAAGAGGTCCAAAGTCAAGCTATGTTTTGGTCTTTATTTACTCTAATTATGGGGATAAAATCATTGCTGTATTCATTCTTGTAGTTGTCTATAGTTCTGTATCATGCTTGAAAAATTTTGGTCTCTATTTAAATTGTTTTAACTATGTTCTGTTCTACTTTCTGAGTATGAATTATCACATGCAGTAAAGACAACAACACTCAAGCACCATAAAAAGTACATGAACTGTACATGAATTATGAGCATGAACTATATATATATATAAACAGTCCTTTCTTAGTCGTATTAAGTGCGAACAATAAGTGCAGCCATAATCAAAGTAGGCTACGCTCTCAGTATTCAAAGTGCAAACAGAGACTACACTTTTCAAACATGATAGAGAGCTTGTCAGGGATCAGGCAGGATTCAGTTGCAGGTTCAACAAAGACTTTTATTAGAGTTAAGGTGCAGGGGAAAACGTGGAACGCTTCAGCGAACAGTTCGTGATCAATAGTCCAATATTCCGGAAGGGATGTGAGAAGTGGCCGGCGGAAGCCGCGACAGCGGTGGGGGAAACGAAGCCGACGAACCGGGACTCGCTAATCCGAGCGAGGGCAGATTATAGTCCACGGAAACCTGGACGCACAAGGAGCAGCAGAACAAACTTGCAGCTAGAAGCACTGGAGCCTGGGTGCATGGGTGCACCTTCCCATCGTGGGGGGAACGCTGAGATAGAACTGCGCCAACCCCTGGAATCTGTGTGTCAGATTTTAAAGCGACAGCAGCGTAAACCTGCAGCCGCCGACGGCGTCATAAAAATTAAACAAACGACAAAAGAAAAAGAGAGAATCACTCCTTTTTCTTGACTGAATCACTTATTAACTTTAATGAGAATCATTTTAATGTATACAGTGAAGATTTTGCCGTTTTATTTTAACATTTATTACTTCATGAAGTGTTTGTAGTAGTCTATTTCTGTAGCCTTTATATAGACCTACCTATAAAAAACATAAAAAAAATTCTATTTTTAAAAAGATTCTATTTTTTAAAAAAACATTATTTCATTTGTATTTTGATTAATATATTTATATATCCTTTTGCTTGTAAGTAATACTTGGAGTGTTTACTTGCCTTCAGTAAGCTTGAGAATGTTTTACTTACATTAGTTGATTAGTTTTTGCTGTATTAAAATTATTATTATTTTTTAAACATTGTGGCATTTTCTAGCTTCAAAGAAAAATAATTTTCTAACATCTTTGCAGCAATAGTTTTTATGGGTCCAAAACCACCTTGGGTGTGCATGATTTTCTAATAATTCAATGGCCCACTATCAATTATTCCTTATATAATGTAATTTATTGTAATTAATGTAACTATGAATGCATTCAAAAATAAAACAGATGTGAGGTTGCTGTGACTTATGGAAAATATATATAGGGCTTTATACACAGTGTGTACGGTTGTAAAGACCAGGTTTATCCCTCACAGCCTCAATTTTATCCAAGAAAAAAAAAATGTCATATAAAACCCAAAACACACACAGCCACAATCAGAAATAAAAGAGGTACATTTTCTGCTCTTAAGGTCCCATTTACCAAGATACCTACTCCTTTTTCTCCACCCTTGAATTTATACATTTACTATAACAATGAATAAAGTCATTTTAAAACCTGTTTCACTCTGAAATATGTAACATTAGGTCAGCCATAACTTCTGTTACATGACTTTAAGTTTGCTAAGCAGAGCATGGACAGTAATTATGAGATGTTGTGAAATCAAAATAGAAAGATCCACAAGAGGTTTGTTTTTCATACATTTCAACTGACATTTGCGTTTTTCTAGTTCTAAAGGTTAAAAAACGGGGTGTCCAAACTTGGTCCTGGTCCTTGGTTTAGCTCCAACTTGCCTCAACACACCTGCCAGGGGGTTTCTAGTATGCCTAGTAAGAGCTTGATTAGCTGGTTTACGTGTGTCTGATTGGGGCTTGAGCTAAAATCTGTAGGACACTTCCCTCCAGGACTGAGTTTGGGCACCCCTGGGTTAAAACAATCTTAAGATACTGACAAACAGTAGTGTTTCCTTGGACTCCGACTTGACTCGGACTCGGCCCTTTGGGACTCGGACTTGAATCCGACTCGGCCCATTTTGGACTCAGACTCGTCTCGGACTCGATAGGTTAAAGACTCGGACTCGACTCGGACCCAACATTATGTATTGATAAGCGAAGTTTGATATAAATCCTACGTGGCGCCTCATAATTCACTGCAAGTCTCTGCTTTTAATTGTCTGTTTTTGGTGTTGACTTTTTTTTTTAAATGAGAATTTAAATTGGATTTTGTTTTATTATGTATCTTCAATATCTGATTTATTAAGTAATCGTATTTGTTCTTTTTCTTCACACTTCCTCTCTCTCAAGTAAACTTTGGACCTTAAAACATGGAGGTGAGAAATACTTGTTTGGGTAACACTTTACAGTATGTATGCACTAATATACATTAGTTCATGTTTAAGTAATGCACAAGTACCTAATAAGTTAATAGTCATGTCAAAATAAATCATAATGATATATTTGCAAAATAAAACCTAATGATTAATTAAGGCAATTGTAACATATTTTCTCTGTAGTTTACAGGCTGTGTTCATTTTAAAACTACACATAATGTATAAACAACTGAATTCCTTTAACATGGTTTCATTTAATATTGACACAAAATGTGTAAACAGAGTACTACACATAATTGTGTTTTTGTGTAAAGGCGGGTTTTTACAGTAGCCCTGGTCCCACAGTGGAAACACTGCTCGAGACCGAGAGTGAGTCAGGTTAATAACAAGTTGTGGGTTTGTAGAACCAAAACGAGTAACCAACAAGTTGCTTGTAAACACTGTCATCACTAATGGTCAATCATCATTAAAATTAATCATTTAATTATCTCATTAACTAGCCAATGAAATTTGGCGAGTGGAATTTGCATGCCACGCCACTCCCCCGTACATATGGGTATATAAGATGGCGGCGTGCAACCACTCACTCAGGTTTTTGCTGAGGAGCCGAAATCACCCGGCATCTCCAGCGTAGTTCAGGATTGTGGCAAGAGGGACGTAACGTCTCCGTTCCCTCCTTCAGGGAACGAGGGTTACAGTTGTAACCGAGACGTTCCCCTTCAGTCGCTCTCTACGACGTTACGTCAATACTGACGTATTTGGGGTCCCTATGGAAAACGCCACAAGCCTGAACCACGTTACGTCATTGAGGACAAATGTCAACAGGCAAGCGTGTTAGACCAAATGTCCTCAATACGTAACCTGCCCAACGCCCTGGGAGCCGGCTAAACAGGGCCTCACAGGGATGCCAAAAATGAAGCAGACCGTTGGGGGGCGGAGACATGACCAAAATGTCCGTAATTTCTTCTTCCTTTTTTTTTTTTTTTTTTTTTGAATAGGAGATGATGATCTTGAGGAATTAAGTCTGAGCCACATCTGGAAGGAGCGAAAGAATCCCCTACCAGCACAGTAACGAACTACTCCGCCTAGTTCGTAACTGGAGGGCACGGAGGACCCAGAGTTCACCAGGGAGAACTACTGGGAAAGGCGCACTGATCCAAGGAATGGCGCAGCAAGCAGACACCGAGCCGTCTTCCCAAGTCTGATTTATCTCAAGACACGGGAGGAGACTGGCTCTACGCGGAGGTTGTAAAATCTCACGAAGGTGTTAGGTGTCGCCCAGCCTGCAGCTCTACAGATGTCTGCTAGAGAGGCGCCGTGCGCTAAAGCATAGGAGGAGGCAACACTCCGGGTGGAGTGGGCTCGAACTCCTAAGGGGCACGGCTCACCCTGGGACTGGTACGCCAGGGTGATGGCATCAACCACCCAATGGGCCAACCTCTGCTTGGAGACAGCCTCCCCTTTTTGCTGTCCTCCAAAGCAGACAAAGAGCTGCTCAGAGCGTCTGAAGCTCCGGGTGCGGTCCACGTAAATGCGAAGAGCTCGTACGGGACACAGCAAACCTAAGGCTGGGTCTGCCTCCTCCGAGGGCAGAGCTTGCAGGTTCACCACCTGATCTCGGAAAGGAGTGGTGGGAACCTTGGGCACATAACCAGGCTGGGGTCTTAGGATAACGTGAGAATCAGCCGGACCAAACTCAAGGCACGATTTGTCGATAGAGAATGCGTGCAGGTCCCCCACCCTCTTGATGGAGGTGAGCGCAATCAGGAGCGAAGTCTTAAGCGACAGGTACTTAAGCTTGACTGATTGTAGCGGCTCAAAGGGATCTCCCCGAAGGCCCATAAGGACCACAGAGAGATCCCAAGAGGGGATGAGGCACGAACGAGGGGGATTTAGCCTCCTCGCACCTCTTAGGAACCTGACTATCAGGTGATGCCTTCCCAGTGACAGTCCATCCACCACATCATGGTATGCAGCGATAACTGCCACATAGACCTTTAAAGTGGAGGGGGACAGCCTCCGCTCCAATTTTTCTTGTAAGAAGGAAAGCACCACTCCAACGAACATCTCTGAGGGTCCTCTCGACGAGAGGAGCACCAATCGACGAACAGACCCCACCTCAGTGCATAAGCCTGCCTCGTAGAGGGGGCTCTAGCCTGAGTGATAGTATCTATCACGGCCTGGGGAAGGCCAGAGAGGTCTGCCACGTCCCGTCCAGAAGCCACACATGAAGGTTCCAAAGATCGGGGCGCGGGTACCAAATAGTGCCCATCTCCTGAGAGAGAAGGTCCTTCCTCAGGGGAATCTTCCAGGGAGGGGCTGTCGCGAGGAGCGTGAGTTCCGTGAACCAGGTCCGGGTGGGCCAGTAAGGCGCAACCAGCAAGACCTGCTCCTCGTCCTCCCGGATCTTGCACAGAGTCTGTGCAAGGAGGCTCACTGGGGGAAAGTCCTCGGGGCCAGCTGTGAGCCAGGGCGTCCATGCCGAGGGGGGCCTTGGTCAGGGAGTAAAATAACTGGCAGTGGGCGGATTCTGGAGAAGCAAACAGATCTACCTGCACTTCCCCGAATCGGCTCCAAATGAGCTGAACCACCTGAGGGTGGAGTCTCCATTCTCCAGGAAGAGTGAGCTGACGTGAGAGCGCGTCCGCTGCACGATTCAGCTCCCCTGGAATATGAATGGCACGTAGCGATTTGAGCCACTTCTGACTCTACAGGAGGAGATGACGGGCGAGTTGGACATGCAACGGGAGTGTATACCGCCTTGATTGTTGATATAGGCTACCGTCGCTATGTTGTCCGTATGAACTAGCACATGCTTCCCTTGCAGCATCAGATGGAACCGACGCAGTGCGAGAAACACAGCTAGCAACTCGAGGCAGTTGATGTGCCACTGCAGTCGGGGTCCTGTCCAGGAGCCCGAAGCTGCTTGCCCGTTGCATACATCCTGGAGGCATCTGTGTTGATAATTACATGCCTCGACACTTGGCCCAAGGGCACTCCTGCCCGTAGGAACGCAAGGTCTGACCACGGACTGAAAAGGTGGCGACATTCCGGGGTAACGCTGACCCGGAACGTGCCACGGTGCCATGCCCATCTCGGGATCCGGCCATGGAGCCAGTGCTGTAGCAGTCGCGCTCTTCTGTGAGGAGATGCTTTGCACAGGGGAGAGCTTGCTCTTCTCCCAGTTGACCTGAATCCCCAAAAGACTGAGGTGCCGGAGCACCTGATCCCTGTGCTCTATCAACAAATCTCACGAGTGAGCTATTATTAGCCAGTCGTCGAGATAGTTGAGAATGAGGATGCCCTGCTCCCAAAGTGGGGCAAGGGTACCCTCCGCGAGTTTGGTAAATACGCGGGGAGACAGGGCCAGTCCGAAGGGGAGGACTTTGTACTGATATGCCCGACCCTCGAAAGCAAACCGAAGAAACGGTCTGTGTCGAGGCAGAATCGAGACATGAAAGTACGCGTCCTTCAGGTCGATGGTTGCAAACCAATCCTGGTGACGAATGCATGACAAAATGCACTTTGGGGTTAACATCTTGAACGGTAGCCTGTGCAGGGACCGATTTAAAACCCGAAGGTCCAGGATGGGCCGTAACCCACCGTTCTTCTTCAGTACGCTGAAATAAGGACTGTAAAATCCCGATCTCATCTCGGCTGGAGGGACCAGCTAGATTGCGTTTTTCGCCAGAAGAACCGCAATCTCCGCTCTCAGGATAGAGGCATCTATGTCCGAACGGACAGATGTGAACAGAATGCCTCTAAACCTGGGCGGGCGCCTTGCGAACTGGATCGCATAGCCGAGTCGAACCATCCGGATCAACCAACGTGACGGGTTGGGAAGCGATAGCCACGCCCCCAACCTGCGTGCTAGTGGGATCAACGGCACGGGAGACGTACCGATGGTGGTGCAGCCATGGAGCAGAAGGTGACCCCTCGTGGAAAGCGTCGCGTCCCACAAGAGGGTCGGGCTGCAAGAAGCAGCGTCTATCTTCTGCTCCTGAACCCGTGGAAGTAAACCTGTACTCCGAGCCCGAGTCTGAGGAAGCGGAGCGTCGCTCAGGACTCGAACCCGGGGAGAAAGACCCAGAGACAGAGAAAATTGCTCTTTTTGTGAGTGGGTGGGCGGCAGCAAAGGTACAAGCCCTCGGCCCTCCCCCGGGGGTGGGGGCGCAGATGTTGAGGTCCCCCGCAGAGCAATCTCTCCCATCTCTGGGTTGCCCGTCTCAGGGTCGCTTCGCAGATCTGCGGGTGGTTCTTGTTGTTGACGCTTGAGGAACGGGCTGCGTCCCACTCCCACGGCCAGCTCGACACCCCCGCTGAGGAGCCGTAGACTCCTTAGGTCTTGGAGGCGGAGGCAGAGCAGATGTAGAAGCCACGGGGGGACACCCTCGGCGACGAGCAGACGAAGGCTTAGCCGCTGGCGGTTTGTTGGATTCATGCCACGGCAAGATGTGTTTGATCGCCTCCGTCTGTCTCTGGACTGCCGAGAACTGCTGGGCAAAGTCCTCGACAGTGTCGCCGAAGAGGCCGGCCTGGGAGACGGGCGCGTCAAGAAAGCGAACTTTGTTGATGTCGGCCATCTGCGCCAGGTTCAGCGAGAGATGGCGCTCCTGGACTACTATAGTAGCCATCACCTGACCAAGGGACCGCACCGTGACTTTGGTCGCCCTGACGGCGAAGTCAGTCGCCGTGCGCAGCTCCTGCATTACCCCTTTGTCAGGCCTACCCTCGTGCAGCTGTTTTAACGCCTGGGCCTGGTGGACCTGCAGGATGGCCATGGAGTGTAGCGTAGAGGCAGCCTGGCCCGCAGCACTATAAGCCTTCGCAGCGAGAGCTGACGAAAGCTTACAGGCTTTAGACGGGAGACGCGGGCGATTCCTCCAGGTGGCGGCATTTTGCGGGCATAAACGCTCCACCTGGGGAATGTCCGCGTACCCCCTGGCTGCCCCATCTTCGAGGGTAGTGAGGAGGGAGGAACTCGGACGTGTACGGGCACTGTAAGGTGCTTTCCACGTCTTGGTGAGTTCCTCATGAACCTCCGGGAAGAAAGGAACTGGGGCCGGACGTGGCTGGCTTGAGTGGCGTCGGGACCCCAAGAACCAATCGTCGAGCCGAGAGGGCTCGGGGGAAGGCGGTTTATGCACAACCAACCCGATGCTCTTGGCCGCCCTGAGGAGCATGGCCGCCAGTTCGGCATCGGCTTCCGACTGAGCAGCCGCTGTGGGGAGAAGAGGCAGATTCCTCTGCCTCTTCTGGCGTAAGCCCCTCCTCTGATGCCGCGATAGACATCCGATCTTCCTCAGGAGCGCCGAAGGAGACACAGGGCTCGCCGTGTGACGAACCGGTGAGAGGCTCCGAAGCAGAAATCTGAGTGAGTGGTTGCACTCCGCCATCTTATATACCCGTATGTACGGGGGAGTGGCGTGGCATGCAAATTCCACTCGCCAAATTTCATTGGCTTTTTCTTTAAAGATCGGAGGTGATTGGACTCCCAAGGGAGACCCCAAATATGTCAGTACTGACGTAACGTCGTAGAGAACGCCTGAAGGGGAACAAATATTTTTTTTTAAGTTCATTTAAAGTCATTTTTAAATTCCACCGCGTTGATGGCGTCCACCAAACTCTCCCACTCATTTCTTTTTCTTTTGTTATTAATTCTGGAGGAGAAAGTTCCAAATAAAATATTCTTTCTAGTTTCTACCTCGGATAGTATAGCACCTCCAATTCACTTTCGGTAAAGTTTCTCTTCTTGCTGCTTGCTTTTGGCAAAGTGGACTCATTACCATATTAAAATGTATTGATTTGGGGGAGTAGACCGGTTGGGGTTTTGTGCTCGTTCATGTGCGCTGAATTTCACGTTGGGGATGTACAATTGACAGTGAATTGGGATGAATTGGGATGAATTGGGATGTACAAAGACAGTATACGTGGGATCCTGCGTACGCAGAGTTTCATACATCTGATTTTTTTTTTTGTGCGTACACAGAATTACAGCTTTGTCCGTACACTATGTTTTAGTATGAATTCAGCCCAAGTCTTTGTACATGATGCCCCAGGCCTGGACTTTATTTTATGTTTTGTGTGCACAAAACCTGTGTGCCTGCCCACACGCACATTTTTATTTTGTGTTTGTTGGTTTTTATTAAAGTGTTTAAATGTTCGCTGGTTCCCACCTCCTTCTTCCTATTTTACAAATGTTGTTATACCAGTATTCTTTTAGAGTGCAGAAGAACTGTCCAATGCATGGGTAAAAATTTAAAAAATAACCCAATGAAATGACCCAACAGCTTGAACCCAGCATTTGGGTTAAAAATAACCCAGCGTTGTTAAAAGTGCAGTGTGTTCTGGCAAATTGATTGGCTAAAAGGGTAATATGTGACAACGAGATCATCACATTTTAAATGAGGGCATGAAGTAAAATACATTGTGAACAATGTTTATGCTTTGTGGAGACAAAGTACAGTGATGAAACATCATGTAACAGCACTTTAACATAGGTTTAAAAGTACACACTGTAAAGTCGGTAGCTGTCATTTCATGCAACAGCTAATAGTTTGTGTGTTTAGGTCAGGTTCTTTGTTTCACTATTAATATTCGCTGCTGATCGTAACACATTACCATATTGTAGTTCATAAAGTGCAAATTAGTCCTGATTAAATCAACGTAAACAACCGTCAAGTGCTTAAAAATTATCATGACATTTTTATTCAGAAAGTGGAGTAATCCTTTAAAACTTGTTGCTTTTATGTAACGTTACTTTGTATCATGCAAAATACGTATTTAGTTGTGTGTGTGTGTTGTGTTCGCTCTGCGCAGCTCGTAGGTCTCTGGCTAACCGGCTGACAGCTTTATCTGTTCACTCGCTATTGTCTAGAAATGTGTCGATGTATAGCGAATGTTTTCGTTGTTATTACTTGAAGTTCTGATAAAGAATAGAATAATACGTTGGTGTACAAGCTGCAATGCTTTATCAATACGTTTTTGGGTTGACGCATACACTATGGCTGTTTGGGTGTTGTGGGGTAGAGTAACGGTGATGGGCGTTCCGTGTTTGAAATTCGCTGCACGCAGCAACGTTAAACCAATCACAAAAGACTGGGCCATCGGACCAATCACAGCAGATTAGTGTCACGCAAAGGAGTGGTTTGGACAAATGATTCGTTTTAACGAACCATTTGGGAGTCATAGAGCAAATAAGGTAAAAATAAATGCATATTATAAGACAATAAAAGTGTTTTTTGACCTTGCATGCATGTCAACTTATTGTTGGGGACTCCCGAAATCAAAATCTGAACCTTTTATAATCCATAATAGGGGCACTTTAAAAACTGCAAACGAGAAATTGATATGGTCCTGTGTTTGGTACAATAGAAGGCGGCTGTATGATTTCTGTAAGTGTGTATGTGTTGTGTGTTGTTTGTACTGATTGCTCGAATGAACGCAGTGGATCAAATATTGGTCCATTTATTCTAAGCAATTGCAAGCAGTTCTTAAAAATATTAACGCAAATACAGTCGTTTTTTCCTCTAGTGATTTGTATTTACTGTCATTGTATGCTATTTAGTGTGTCCTAAAACATGGCGGCGACGACCCAGAATGCAATGCGCAGTGACGTAGATTCCCAAGCTCTATATGTAATTCACATTAGTTTTAGCTTTTGAGACATCTGAATCATTCTCCCTTAAAAATCCTATCTCTTCTGGAGTTGAGAAACATCTTCTAACACATCTACATGTAAAATGCAGGTACTCAAATTCTTTGAATGAACTCCAAATCGCCGCCTGTCTTCTCCTGGTAAGGTTACTCCGGAGTGAATATATGCTGCGAAAAGGCCAGACAGGAAGATGGGCTCAATTAGGAAGATGGGCTGAAAGTAAGCAAAAAGGATTACAATCAAACAAAAAGCGAATTAGCAAGTTATCAAAGGTTCTTGCACATCTCGCTGCTTACGTTAACCGCTTTAACAGCACCGTTCAGAGTTTACGTGACACACACATCCTCTGTGAGCGGGATGACCATGATTTGCGAGCCTTTAGCAACGTCACGCGTTACACTTCGCCGCCTGTGTTAACAAATGACTGCTTGTACAAATTTGATTTACGTCATAAAATAATCACGAGAAAGTGTGCTGAACAACACGATGTTCCCGTGAATCACTTGTCAATGAAGTGTGTAATTACTACCGTTGAAACTCAGAGATTTTCTACTTATAGCCGCTATGAGGCTGGGGAATGTGTAAAATCAGTCTCCCTTGCCCCCTTTGGACAGAGGATTCATTAATCTGTGGTTACAACGAAGGTAGACACCTTAATATGCTACTGCAGTTACCAAACATGAAAAATAATAAGTGAAATCACTTACCGCAGTTGTAAATCGTACTTATTGCCGCTCCCGAATGTCGACCGTTGAAGAAAATCCTGCCTCTGTAGATTTGAAATTTACAGCAATATGCTGTACTTTTGCGCCAAACCACCATGTGACCCACGTGATCAGATTATGCCTTAAGCATTTCTTAATAAAGATATTGGGGTTTTTTTCTCTCTTAGCATGTTTTAATTTTAAGTGATTGTTATTTATTATATAAAGACTGTGTTTGTTTCATTTAAATTTTGTGTAAAAGTCACAAAATTCAGTTATTGTGTATTAGTGTATTCAATACCAAAACACTTGTTAAAAATAAAACAGCTGACTATATTTGGTCATACAACTATGGTGAATGTATTTCTTCAGACAATAATTTATTCTGATTTGAGTTCTATGCTGATTTTTTGAGTGCTAGCTTGATTTTATGCTATACTTTATACTATAATTTATTTGTGAAACCACTTTTTTCACTAATTTTAGACTCTTCTCAGATATATTATCATTAACAACTAGAATAATTTAAGCTGTATCATCTAGCCTACCTGATTATGATACTAAACTTACCTTGAATTGAACCTTGTCAGTAAGTGAAACAAACGGCAGGAAAATAACCTGGCGCTAAAATAACAAGAAAGATGCAGACAGACAAGACAGGTGTTATGGTGCAGACCCAAGGTGCATTATCCTGCTGAAAGAGGCCACAGCCACTACTGTTTCCATGAAAGGGTGTACATGGTTTGTAGCAATGCTTAGGTAGGTGGTACATGTAAAAGTAACATCCACATGTATGGCAAGACCCAAGGTTTCCCAGAAGAACATTGCCCAAAGCATCACACTGTCTCCACTGGTTTGCCTTCTTCCCATAGTGCATCCTGGTGCCATGTGTTCCCCAGGTAAGCGACGCACATGCACCCAGCCATCCACGTGATATAAAAGAAAATGTGATTCATCAAACTAGGCCACCTTCATCCATTGCTCTGTGGTCCAGTTCTGATGCTCATTTGCCCACTGTTGGTGCTTTCAACTGTGGTTATGCAGCCCCATATGCAACAAACTGCGATGCACTGTGTATTCTGACACTTTTCCATCAAAAGCATTAACTTCTTTAGCAATTTAAGCTACAGTACTTCATCTGTTGGATTGGACCGCACGGGTCAGTCTTCACTCCCCATGTGCATCAATGGGCCTTGTCCGCCCATCACCCTGTCACTGGTTCACCACTATTTCTTGGACCACTTTAAATAGATACTGACCACTGCAGACTGGGAACACCAAGAGCTGCAGTTTTGGCAATGCTCTGACCCAAGTTGTCTCAGTTTGGCCCTAAAAAAACTAGCAGATTTTACATAAAAATATGGTACTTTTAGAGGTACATAAAAATGGCATAAATTGATAGTTTCTAATTAAATAACTAAAAACAAACAATATATAAATGGGATCACACCTAAGACAGTCATGCCCAAATTTGTCCACAAAGGACCAATTAAGGGCTGCTATATGAAGGATGCTTGAGGGTTAAGGCAGCATCAGAGGACAACACAGTAAAGAAAATACCAAGGGGTATGGTGAATATGAAAAGATTGCATAGAGATTACGTATGCAGGTGTATTTTCTTCTTGTTTCCACAGAGGATCTGTGCGAGTTGTGCATGGCATGTGGGGAAAAATATCCTCACACCATTGACTCTTGGTTATTTTAATCAGCCTTTTTTTGTATGTTAACCTTGCTTTCTAATATACATTTTTGTAATGATGTCAGTGTGTCTTTCAGATTGAATGTGAGAGCTGCTCCACTGGGAGTGAGTGAACCAGCCAAATATGGAAGCATTGTTCATTTGCCTTGCGTGCTAAGGTTCAATTAACTTTTTTTTTACTTAGTTTAACTCAACTTTAGTTTTGTATTTCTGTGTGGTACAAGTCAATGCACTGTCTGTACTTCTCTTCGGAAGGCTACCAACATTGTATTTCCCAGTGGGCACATTGATATCAATATGATGTCATCTGAGCCACCAGAACATCAGAACATGGCGCAGAGAGACCTCACAACTCCAGAAGGAAGGCCAGAGGAAGGATGTGGAGGATGTAGAGGATGTGGATCCTGTTTTGCCACCTTTCCCGCTGAAGAGAAATCCAGGACTGCAGTTTGCAGTGGACAGGTTATATTTACCACTGCAACTGTTCCAACTTATTTTTTTTTAAAACAAACTCTGTTTTTGAGACCACTGTAAGAAATAAAAAAAGCTATTGTGCGAAAAGATCTTTGATGAAACCGTCAGAGGAATTTCTGTCCAGCCAGTTTCATTACTCTCGTTCTGTACATGGGTCTTGTGAAGGTGAAGAAATATGCTGATTACTGAGATAATTTCAGATTTATGTTAGCCCAACCTTTTTTATGGACTTACTGGACAAAAACACACTGGCATTGGGCACTATACATCCAAACTCCCAGTTTCCCAAGACCAAAAAAAAATGACCTTAGCAAAAAGGCAGAAAGATAAACCATCTGAAGGCTCAGGGATGGTAAGCTACTTTTTGTACAAAGAAGTTTATAATTTCCTCAAGTATGCACAAGGTGACAGTGCAGTGGTGACAAGGTTTTTAGGCATGTAAGGTGTAGCAAATTAGCTCAAAAGAGAAATGTATATAAATAATTACACTTAATTATGATTAATTATAATTATTAATATCAGCAGCCAGTAGTAACTGTAACATAATTACTTTTCCATGAACTAATCTGTTCGTCCAGCAAACATTTAGTATTATTTAATATCAACTCTAAGAAATTACATTTTCTTGGCCACAGAAAATATCTTTCCTACAGTACTAAAGCAATAGAGCAGGGGTGCCCAACCCTGTTCCTGGAGATCGACTTTCCTGCAGAGTTTAGTTCCAACCCTAATCAAACACATCTGTCTGTAATTATCAAGCGCTCCTTGAGATCCTAATTCCTAATAGGTTCAGGTGTGTTTGGTCAGGGTTGGAGGACCAGGTTTGAGCACCCCTCATGAGAAATGTGATTTGTGGGCAAGTTTTATTAACTGAAGACTAACACATAACTAATCTAAACAAACAAACATACAAACACTCATACATGAGGGTAGGGCTATTAATCATTGTAATTAATCATAATTCAGTGTAATTATTATGTATGTGTGTGTGTGTGTACATATATATAATGTAGCAAAGGACAAAAATAGATGAAAACAGAAAGTGATGTTAAATAATGTTTTTAAGTGATGTTTTTTCCAGTAATACCAGTGACACAACTCCACCTGACAGCATTTCCATCATATGATTTATAATATGTACATGGCATTTCAGATTTTTTTCCTTATACATTTATTTTTATCACCTTAAGACATGACCATATATGAATAATTCATGGCTGAAATTGGTATAAATGTGTGAAAGAGATTTGTCTGATTTTCACATGGACTATTGTATTCACACCTGAGAGAGCTGGATCTGAGCTACAATCACCAAGGAGATTCAGGAGTCAAACTACCCACTGAAAAACTGTTGGATTCAACCTGCTCACTGGACAAACTGAAGTGTATCTAGCAGGAAGATTTTTCTATTTCAACTCCTCAGTGGCTATATATTTGCTCAAAGAGTCTGACAACAGCCAGTGCTCTACACAGAGATCTGATCCCATCATTCTCCAGTCTGTCTGCAATGACATGAAGAAACAGAAAGGGAACACTTAGTATTCCAGTTAGTTTTGCAGGTAGGTCTCTTCTCACAGATTGCCTCAGCTTTTTTTTTTTTGTTTCTTCATGTTATTCCAGATGATGATGGGATCAGATCTCTGTGTAGAGCACTGGCTGCTGTCAGACTCTTTGAGCAAATATATTGACATTTAACCAATTTTAGCTGGTGAAAATACTAGTGGCCCAAGACTTTTGCACAGGACTGTGTATATATATATATATATATATATAGCAAATATTTTTTTTACAGTTTAACATATTAAAAATAGTCAACACAATTAACACAGGGGCGGAGCTAGGGTTGGACACCCCACTCACAACTGCCACTTCTGTCTCTGTTTTTCTTAAGAGGAAGTGTGTTTATTAAGACAATGAACACCTTTACAGTCACATAAATCGGGAGACTTTTCAGATGTACTCTTCGCCTCAGCGCCAGGCACTAGTCAAACGAGCATGGAAATGGTACAGGTGATGAGTAGCTTCAGTAGAACAACAGTGATCTGTCAGCCATTATACTGTGCTGATAGCATGTGCTCTTCAGTTGCATGCACAAATGTGGTGGCGTGCCTGTGTCATTTCATATCAAAGCATGAAAGAAATTACAAGCATCCAGTGGTAATTATATCATCAGTTGAGTCATGTTCAGCAGTGGCAGATCTTAAAAAAAAAAAAAAAACAGCCAAAACAACCCAATAAACCAGCTGCTGTGATGTCTGTTAATCAAAGAACAAAAAAAAATGAAAATCAATAACTTTTATAGCTTTAAGGATTAATCTACATGTAATTATGCAATTTAGTATTTGATAACTATGTTCAATCTATTTATATTTCCTACTTGCTGAAGGGTCAAATATGACATTTATTATAGTGAGATTAGGTTTAAGATTGTTTTAAGTTCACTTAAATTAGAAGTTATTTTTAACGTAAGTCTAATAAATGTTAAAGTTGATAGCTCTCAATTATGTAAGGAATATTTGACTCTGGGCCATTTATTTAATTAGAAAAATAATGCATGCCTACTTTGTGTCGTGGACGCATCACCACCTTGGGTGTGCTTTATTTTTCTAATAATTCATATTCCACTTATACTTCAGTTACCACACCTCAAGACATACAGTAGATCAGGTGATATATTTCAAGGCTTAAATCCATTTTTTTTTTACATAAAACACCGCTGTGAGTAGGATTAATTTACTAACTTACGCATCTCATTGAATGCCTCCGTTGCTAATTCAAAAACTTCATTTTAGAGTAACGGAGGCTTGAGCTGTTGATAGCAGACTTATGTAGCTAATAACTAAGTTATTAGAGAGAGAGAGAAAGAGAGAAAGATTAAGTGCCGTACAGCACTGTTGTCACCTCGCTTGTGAAAAATGTCATGTAGCTTTTAAGTTGTTAAACTGTACTGATTAAGTGTATGTTTCTGTGTGTGCGTCTGTAAGGGAGAGAGTGTGTGCTTCTGTAGATAATGTTGAATGGCTATCGTCAATGCTTAAATATTAGGGGAAAAACTATTTCTTACAGACATCAGCAGTATTAGTATCAGTGATACTAGCCTTTTTTTAAAAAGAACAAACAAAAAAATGTGTGTGTGTGACCCTGGACCATAAAACCAGTCATATGAATTAGAAATGTACTTTATGTCATTTTTTGATTGATGACCTTTGACCCCACCCCCCTCCCCATGGGCTTAAACTTTGACCTTTTAGTGATCTCCAGATGTGATATGAGGTCAACCCTGCTCCTGGGGACCCACTCTCCTGGAAAGTTTATTTCCAAACAGCTTCAGCACACCTGCTTGCAATTTTCAAGCAGTCTTAAGGAGTCTTTTCAGGATAGTGGGTCCCCAGGAAAAGGATTGAAGACCTATGGGTTAGAGCATTCATAGTGAGGGTGAGTAAATTTTCATCTTTTTGTGAACAAAAGCCTTTTTCTTGTTTTTTCCTTATGCAATACGTGTCCACATATTTTTTCTGTTGGTCATATTTCCTGTGTTTCCTGCTTCTCAGGAGAAATACGCCTCAGCATTTCCATATGCTACTGCCATGTTACATGTATTTATTAATGGCCCTTGACTTAATTTCTGTTCCAGGGCTATTTAAAGATTCCATAGCATTCAATATGAACTTAGAACAATTAAATTAATGACTCTTTTGAGTCTGTTCTATTTAGTAAATAAAGCAGTATGTCTCGTGAAGCTGTAGTTTACTTTAAGAGTTAAACCACAGCATTCAGAGATAAGCAAGATGCACTAAATTAAGATAGATTATGCAAATACATATTATGGTTTACATTGTAACTCACCGGTAATCTGTCAATGTTGATGCTGCATACAGATGAAGCAGGGTTATTGCCCTTTGATTGTGTTATTTGGTAAACTGTCAGTTAAGTTAGTAATATCTGTTACTACTAAGTTATTTGCTGTGACTAGACCAGTTCTATAGTCTTCAATTGCCCATCCTCTGCATATTTAGAGCTTTAACTGTTATTTAGAGATGATACTGAACGTTAGTATTCTTGACTAGTGACTGACTCGTTCTTGAATGTGTGCCTATTTATTT
>JAHKKF010510411.1:0-25282 GCA_019740295.1 Labeo calbasu | reverse complement strand
CTATGTTGTAAATAGTTGTAAAAAGTATTTTCAGTAACGTATAGAACAATTTGTTTTAATGTGTTAAAAATATTTACAGGACAAAAAATAAAACGTATAGAAGAGTGTTTTGTGAAAAATTATAAGATGCATTACAAAAACTTACACATTGTAATTTACAAACTTTACATAATTACTTCTCTTTTATTTACACGTGAATATGCAATACAAAATGTACAAAAAATATTCATTACATTCTTAACTTACATCACATAAATAAACTACAGAAATTCAGTTGTTTCATTGACTGTGACAAAAAAAAAAAATATTAAAAATGTATTAAAAAAGAAAATGGAAACACTTATAATATAAAGAAAGGTTTGCAATCTTAACATTCGAAAATATGACACAACTGGACATGCATACAAAATACTGAAGTGCTAATGTTTGGTTAAATTATTTAACATATCTTTCATGACAGCACTACAAAACAAAAGTAAATACTGTTTCCTTATATAGTGGTTGTCTTGTTGTTTGTGGGCTTTGTTTAAAAAAAACCCGTCTTTTAACACTTGTTTCACTAGGTATTTCAGTAAATGAAAACACAATACTTGTATTTCAATGTGAATTCCCCAACAGAACTCTCACCCGTCATGTTCTTTGAATATAAACTTCTTTGTCATCTGCATGCAAGTGATTCTTGGATATGGTAGGGTGCGAAGTGTCCATGAGATGTACACTTCATTTTCCTGGGAATCGGAGACCGCATTTGAAGTCGCTTTCGAATTACGGTAGCCTTCGCCATGCTGTGGTGACGCATTCGGCCTTGAAATGCGCACTTCGGAGGGTGCATCTTAAATTGGGACAGCTTACGTTGTGACGCTGTGACACAATCGCACTTCAAATACACACTTTGGAGTCTGCGCACTCCACTTTGGGACACAGGTACTGTATTCCTTCTAGCCTTAGCCCTGCACGTCACTCCCGGATAATCGAAAATGGGCAAAGAGGCTGGACATGGGTGGAGCTGGTTGCTGAAACCACGGCCGCCTAGTGCGACGGTGGTGAGAGCAGTGGCAATCCACCTCTCACTCATGTGGCCATGCCCTAAATTATGCAGAATTTTAAGGCTTAATATAATTTAAACTGATGAGTTTTTTTAAAAAAAATCACCCCCTCACAGTTGACATGAAGGTCAAAATTAGCTATATAGACCAAAACCACTTTTTGTACCAGGCTGTAAACATATTTTTTTTCTGCTGTAAAGTTGGGCATTTTAACATGGGGAGCCTATGGAATTGACTCCCTTTTGGAGCCAGTCTCTAGCTGTCAGTCGATGAATTGCAGTTTAAGTCACTTCTGTGTTGGTTTCAATAGAGAGAACGGGAGGCTGCCGCTTGGTTGACATTCAAGATAAAAAAAAAAGATGCATTCTCAGTGGTGAACTGCATTTTAATGCACTGCTATATTTTATAAGTCTGTTAGTTATTAATATTATAAGTCACTATTTTTAATATGTTACTGCCGTGGATATTCTAGAGATGGGCAACTGGCGGCAACTGTCTTTTAGTACAGCCCGCTAAATTACATTAGACTCGGATGAAAAGTAAGTCAAGTAAAGATTGCTTTCAGTTTATGATGTTATACAGTTTATACTATCTCTAACCAGGAGAGGTTGCTAGTTTCCGAATTAATTAAACTACATTCACGCCATCTCGTAATTCCGAGATGAAAACACATGACATTCTACTCTATCTGAATTATGTGTTTCAATGGCAACACTATCAACGCCAAAACCCTCACGTGCTCTTGAACTCGTAATTACAACTTGTAAACTCAGAATGTTCTGAGAGTTATGACTTGGACTGGTGACAGATGTATCACGTGACCGCCGCTAGGCTCATTTTGGTGCTACTTGGATGCTCTGAGTCCGACAACATGGAAAGTAATTACGACATTGCGTAAAAGCAGCATTACATCGTAGTAGGACTGTGCACTCTAATGTAAACATTCACTAATATTAGCAAATAATAAATGAAAAACTGACCATGAAATAGTACTTTCCAGTCAAGATGGTAAAACAGATGATCTTTTTTTTAAGTTCAAGGGGATACCTATATGTTTGGATTGTTTGGCAAGTTTGGAAATCTGTATTTTCGTTTAAATCACCATCACACCACTGCGCACAAACTACGGTCTGTATTTTGGCAGCAACTGGTATGCAATACAGTTTTAAAATGTGTATTATAGATAACGTTATATAGATAACTATATCACACATAATTATACAGGTGCATCTCCAAAAATTAGAATATCAAGAAAAACATTTTTTTATTGTAACTTATTTTAAAAACTGAAACTTTCATATATTTTAGATTCATTACATGTAAAGTAAAATGTTTTAATTTTCATGATCAAAGCTTACAGCTCATGAAAAATCCAGTATCTCAAAATATTTAAATATTCAAAGATCAATCCAAAAACGGATTTGCAAAAAATAAAAGTTCAAGTTTTTTAGAGTATGTTAATTTATGCACTCAATACTTCACAGATTACAGCATCAGTGAGGTGTGACATGTAAGTAATCAGCCTGTGGCACTGCTGAGGCACTACTGAACATTCAAATCATCTGTATATTGTTGGATTGACTTTGTCAAAACAATTTGACTCATCTTTCTCTTGAAAATATCCCATGGATTCTCAATGGGGTTCAGGTCAGGCATGTTGGCTGGGCCATCAAGCACAGTAATATCATGTTCATCAAACCACTTGGAAGTGGTTTTGGCACTGTGGGCAGGTGCTAAAGTCCTGCTTGAAAAGGAAATCAGCATCTCCATAAAGCTTGCCAACAGATGAAAGCATAAAGTGCTCCTGGTAGATGGCTGCATTGACTTTGGACTTGATAAAACACAATGGACCAACACCAGCAGATGTCACGGCACCCCGAATCATCACTGACTTCAGAAACTTGGACTTCAAGCAGCTTGGATTCTGTGCCTCTCCAGTCTTCCTCCAGACTCTGGGACTATGATTTCAACATGAAATGCAAAGTTTACTTTTATCTGAAAAAAGGACTTTGGACCACTGAGCAACAGTCCAGTTCATTTTCTCCTTAGCCCAGGTAAGATACTTCTGACATTGTTTCTGTTTCAGAAGTGGCTTGGTAGCCCTTTTCCTGAAGACGTCTGAGCGTGGTTACTCTTGATGCACTAACTCCAGCTTCAGTCCGCTCCTTGTGAAGCTCTCCCACGTGTTTAAATCAACTTTGCTTGACAGTTTTCTCAAGCCCCTGTTGCTTGTGCACCTTTTCCTACCCAATTTCTTCCTTCAGGTCAACTTTGCATTTAATATGCTTTGATACAGCACTCTGTAAACATCCACCCCATTCAGTAATGACCTTCTGTGACTTACTCTCTTTGTGGAGGGTGTCAGTGATTGTCTTCTGGACCATTGCCATGTCAGCAGTCTTCCCCATTATTGTGGTTTCAAAGAACAAGAGATACCTGGAATTTGTGCTACTTGATTTTTGATTATTAATGAAACTGAAGTAGATACCATTGTCTTGTCTTTCCAAACAATCAACTTCTTTTTAAAGAAAAAGTACTGTAGTAAAACACACCAACAAAACACATGGCAATTATGTTGTCAAATATGTTGGTGACCATGAGACAGGACCCTGTCCACACATATTGGTTTGTATTGTATTGCATTTTTAAGGTTTTCTGAAATTCACCCAATAATACTGGCACTGTTAGACCAAACCCATTAAATAACTTAAATGGGTTTGCTTACATCATAGTATGAGATCATATACACACCAACATCAAAAACCAACATCAAACAATTTCATTTGTTATTGTTATTTATAAGCTCAAGGGATGAGAGTTAAATTCAACAAGAAAAAGAGGAAAACAAAAGAGATTTAAGCTGGTTTTGCTTGTGGATGACATAAAATAAAGAAATTAATAACACATTCAAGAGATAATGAGTTTGGGTTTTCGTAATAAAAAACTAATATCTTTAAGGGTCTTATTTAAAAAAACAAAAACAAAATCAACCCAAAATGTATTGGTTATACTACAGTCACAATAAAAAGGCAGCTGCTTCTTCAACAAGACCACAAAATTAACAAATTTCATCAAAATATTTACAGATAGATTAATTAACTGGTTGCTTATATCTTTGAAGATGTTGCGCTTGTTATAATGTCGTAGGTCACATGAAAACTTAAAAATGGTGGATGATGTCCGGATGGCATTCATACTTAACGAGATTTGTAGTATGTACTCTTTTAGTGCTTGTTAAGTAAGTACTTATTGAAATTAAGTACCTACTCATTGAGTATGCCATTTCAGATGTAGCCTATATAAATAATAGTTTTTAAACTTGAATTGTTTGAAGCAGTTGGTTTCTGGAATGAAATACTTAATGGTAGCATACTGTAAAAAAGGAGACCTGTGAATTAACAGTAGAGAGCTGTAAATGAACAGTATTTTAAACAGGCAACCGCAGCTGTCAGTATTTTATCATTATTTTACAGCACAGTTTTATTCTCCTGCAGGTGTTATTCCTGCTTTGAAGTATATCCACTCCACTTATTCCAAGAACAAAATAACAAAAATCCCTTGCATATGAAATGGATGGAACAGTATCTGCATTTGTCCAGGTGACGGTCTTGTTTAGGAGATGTTTTGATTCAATTGTTTGGAGCTTGTGGAGTTTCCACTGTCAAATACTGTACAATATAGAGAAAGATAAAATACACTAAGATCTGATTTAATACAACATAATAAATGAATGTATTGACTCAAAAACTTACTGTAGTTTCTCCAGTTTACAGTGTGGATCCTCCAGTAGAGCAGATAGCAGCTTCACTCCTGAATCTCCTGGTTTATTCATGCTCAGATCCAGTTCTCTCAGGTGTGAGGGGTTTGATTTCAGAGCTAAAATTAGTTGAGCACAGCTTTCCTCTCCAATACTGCAGTTAAACAGCCTGCAGACAGTGAAGAATAAGAATGATCTCTGAGATTTTGTTTGAGCTTTTAGGGAGAGAGTTTGTGTTTGTATGAACTCTAAATTTCTCTCTCACACCAGGATCAGTGCTATAGACATTTTAATTTGTCAGCACAAACACAAGCTAAAGAACTAATTGAAATACACTCCACCCACATGATTCCCAATGTGAAGTATGTTAAGTGTTGTAAGGACCATCCATTGGCCCAACAATGGAATCCAGCAGTGTGGCTGAAGGTTTAATGTGTGTGGGTCTTTTACCTTCACTTTTACAAGGTTTACTTAATTTGTTAGGATTGAGAACACATTTTACTGTAGCTCTGTGTTTAATCTGACTCCAATTTACAAGTGATCATTAAATTTAAAATGTGATTCCAATTAGTAACTATTCGCAAGTGTTGGTTAGTATTATTTGAAACATTTGCTTATTCTGGATTATTCTGACCAGAGGTCATGGATCTCACAATCACAAACTCTTTCTATAATTCAAAGGAGTGTGAGGCTGCATTAATTAGGTCAGCTGGAACTGGGAACACTTCCTAAAACACCTGATGTACTTGTTACATCGTAAGAAGAATGACATCCACGCTAATATTAGTCTCTTTCATTCTTATTCTGAGGTCACCATAGCCACTCAGATCCAGTCTGCATCCAGTCCAGATGGTGGATCAGCACCTACACAACAAAATCCTCAGTGCTAATTTAATGAGTCTGGACTCATATAAACACTGAAGTAGTGTTAAAGTTAATGAGATAATTAGGTGATTAACTAAGTGATGATTAAACATTATTGAAGAAACCTGATGTTTACAAGCAGAATCACCAAAGAAGAAAGTCAAGTTTTTTAAGCAACCATTATAGTGGTCAGTGTTTGCATTAGTTGGGCTCTTGACCCTTAATGTTCTAACATTAGATTGTATTTGGCTGCTATTCCTGAGTTGTAACAGCCAGACAAGCCAAGAACAAACATTATGGAGTGATTTGTGTGCTTGAGTTAATATAAGATCTGGCATTTTCAGCACAATTAGACAGATGATCGAAAACAAACAAACAACAATCAAGAATTTGCGTGAGAATCACAACAACGGTGACCATCAAAAAGCATATTGTAACCAATCAAAACTCATTCATGGCTCCCATCATGCATTGCAGCAGGAATAAATTATAAGCTGAATTGTCTTTGTAATTTCTTTTATGCATACTATTTTCTTTCATTTTTGCTGTTTTATGTGACTTTTTAGTAGCTTGTTTTGTGATATTCAGAGTTGATCTGTTTATCTGAATAGGCTGTTTGTCACCGTTGTTGAGATTCATATGCTGGTTCTTGTTGTCTGTGTGTGCCTAAGCAAAGCAAAAAAATGTATTTACTTATTAAGAAATCTTTCCAAAATGTATAGAAAACACAGGGTCTTTTGCTGTGGATTCACTATAGGTGAGTTCAGTGACTCAGGAAAAATAATGAATATGTTAAAACATAATCATCACCACCTGATGGCTTTTACTCTTGGCTTGTCTGGCTGTTTGAACTCAGTTACAGCAGCCAAACTAAATCTAATATTTAAGACTTAAGGGTCAAGAGCCCAACTAATGCAAACACTGACAACTATAATAGTTCCTTAAAAAATTTTGATTTTCTCCTTTGGTTATTCTGCTTGTTAACATCAGGTGGTTTTAATAATGTTCAATCATCACTTCGTTAATCTCCTAGTTATTTCATTAACTTCAACACTGCTTCAGTGTTTATATGAGTCCACACTCAGACTGTTAAATTAACACTGGGGATCCTGTTGTGTAGAGACAACCTCCTACAGCCTTGAATGTCAGCAGAGACCATGTGAACTAGACAAGCCCTGGAGACAGATCCACCGTGAAGACCTTGTTGGCCATTAGCAGAAGACCATGATAACCAGACGTGTTCTTTGTTCAGTCTGACTTACATTGCAGCCTGGAATTAAATCACACCATGCTGGCTTCACCTGGTCAGAGGAGAACTGGCCCTCCAACTGAGCCTGGTTTCTCCCAAGGTTTTTTCTCCATTTCTGTCACAGATGGAGTTTTGGTTCCTTGCCATTGTTGCCTAGACACTGTTTGAAGAAAACTGAACTGAGCTGGATGATGGCATCACTGAATCAGTGATAAACTGACTTTAAGAAACTGACTGTTTTTTATTATCCTTTTGCGTTATCAGCACGTTTTTTCCTGTTTAACACTGTAAAGCTGCTTTGACACAATCTGTATTACATTAAGTATTTATGTATGCTGTTCCCTCTGATATAAATACTCTTCAAACAGATAAAATGTACAATGTGCCACAGAGTACATGTAAATCTGTTGTTTGTGGATTCGAGTAAGACTTTAATCTGTAATTTTAGTAATTATTTATCTGTATGTTTCATTTTGACTTAAACTTATGTACTTTGTTGTTTAATGGTCTATAAGTGTATATACAAACATACATTTGTCTTGGGAACATTCAGTATAATCACTGTATTTGTTCATTTACATTTCAATTCACCCCAAAATAAAAATTATTATAATTTACTTCCCTGCATTTTGATCCTAACCTTTATGACCCTCTTTCTTCTGTAAAATACAAACTTTGAATATTGTTTTGGTACCATTCCTTTCCACTGTGATAAGTTTTTGTGTTCAATTATATAATAACACTCACCATAGTTTCTCCAATTTACAGTGTGGATTCTCCAGTAGAGCAGAGAGCAGCTTCACTCCTGGGTCTCCAGGTTTATTACGGCTTAGATTCAGTTCTCTCAGGTATGAGGGGTTTGATTTTAGAGCTAAAATGAGTTGAGTACAGCTTTCCTCTCCAATACTGCAGTTAAACAGCCTGTAGTGAGAAAGAGAATAATTACTGGTTAAAGTAAATTATTAAAGCACTTAATAGTGTTTTGATCAGTGTTTGCTTTAGTTGGGCTCTTGACCCTTGACTTCCTGTGTTCGATCTCTCTCTACATCAATGTTTGTGGCATAATAAAGCAGCGTAAAGCTGCAGCCGCCGACCGCGTTATAAATGTTAATCAAACAGCAAAAGAAAAAGAGAAAATCACTGAATGTTCTTGATAGAATCACTTATTAACTTTTAAGAATCATCTTTAATGTATACAGTAATGATTTTGCAGTGTTTTATTTTTACATTTATTACTTCATGAAATGTCTGTAGCAGGCTATTTCTGTAATAGCCTTTAGATAGGCTGAAAAACTAAAAAAAAAACCTAAAAATTATATATTTTTAAATGATTCTATTTTTATAAATATTTCACATTTGTATTTTTGATTAATATATTTATCTATCCTTTTGCTTGTAAGTGATACTTGGACTGTTTACTTGCCCTCAGTAACCAAATGTTTTACTTATATTAGTTTATTCGTTTTTGCTGTATTGAAATTATTATTATTTTTTAAACATGGTGGCAGTTTCTGGCTTCAAAGAAAAATAATTTTTCTAACATCTTTGAAGCAATAGTTTTTATGGGTCCAAAACCACCTTGGTTGTACATGATTTTCTCATAATTCAATGGCCTGTCATCAATTAATCCTTACATAATGTAATTTATTATAATTAATGTAACTATAAATGCATTCAAAATAAAACGGGGGGGAGTTGGCTGTGACTTAAGTATATGTAGTGCTTTTATAGCCTATACAGTGTGTGCTGCTGTAAAGACTAGGTTTATTTTTCACAACCTCACTTTCATCCAAGACAAAAATTAAAAATGCCCTCTCTCAGGTCTAACCATTTGTTATATACAATTCAAAACACACACAGCCACATTGAGAGATAAGAGGTGCATTTTCTGCTCTTTAGGTCCCATTTACCAAGATACCTACTCCTTTACCCCCACCCTTGAATTTATACATTTACAATAATGATGAATAAAGTCAAGTCCTGCCCCCTAATTTTTCACATTCTAAAACCTGTTTCACTCTGAAATATGTCACAATACATAAGTCAGCCATAACTTAAGTTACATGACTTTAAGTTTGCTAAACAGAGCAGGACACTAATTATGAGATGGTGTGATAACAAAATCAAAATGGCAAGATCCACTAGAGGTTTGCGTTTTTTAAATTTCAAATGACATTGTGTTTTTCCAGTTGTAAAGGTTAAAAACAGGGGTGCCCAAACTCGGTCCTGGTCCTTCGTTTAGCTCCAACTTGCCTCAACACACCTGCCAGGGGGTTCAGGTGTGTCTAATCAGCCCTCCAGGACCAAGTCTGGGCACCCCTGGGTTAAAACAATGTTAAGATACTGACAAACAGTAGTGTTTCCTTGGACTCGGACTCGACTCAGACTCGGCCCTTTGGGACTCGGACTCGTCTCGGACTCGATTGGTTAAAGACTCGGACTCGACTCTGACTCAACTTAGGTGGACTTGAACCCAACACTAGCAATCAGCACATGATACAGTGTTTTCCACACCTCAGAGTGGCACCTGTGAGTTTAACACACGGTTTGGGAATGCAACTGCCACTTGTTACACCTGTTTCACACATACTCTGTTTGCAGTGTGTATGCAGTCCATGTGCATTATGTATGTGGTGCAGAAGCAGCACAGACTCATTTTGCTTTCACACGGGACACGTTTGCAGTCTGCTACTTATCCACTGCTAATTACTACATTTCCGTGTCATTCCATGTTCATTTTGACTGCAAACAATGCGCTGTCACTTTAATTCAATGTGTGCAGCACAGTAAAAATAGACTTGGTGTGGAGACTGTTGCAATGCTGCAGATGCACCGCTCCTGGAACTCACTGCCAGACCGCAACTGTGTGCAGTGTGAATGCTCTAATCTGTTAACGGGTGTGGAAAAAAGACAATATATGTGAAATAGGTGTCATGCTTTATTTTAAAAGTGCAGTATACAAAAAAATCTAAATATCTCTTTAAAGATTATTTATTATCTAATATTTCCTACTGACACTACAGCAAAAGATATAAATAAATAAATAATGATCAAAGATTTTTTTGTTGGTGAAAATACTAGTGGCCTAAGACTTTCCCACAGTACTATATATACAGTTTTTCCCCAGTTTTTTCTCTTTTATTACGTGTTTTGAACTGTGGGTGAGAAAATGTGATAGGTCTCCTGCTATCGTGCGATGGCTGGCCAGTGGGTTAGGAGCCCCATCAGCCAGAACTCATGACACCTGTTCCCTATAAAACTTTGTGTTACCTTCGATGCTGTGCTCTCTGGTTCTCTCGGTTGTTTTTGTTTGATTTTCATTTTGTTTGAGTTTAGATTGTTTCACTTGATTTAAATTCATTATGTGATCTTTAATTAAGAAATTGCATCTTAAACCACACTTTGCTAAGTCCACCTTTCATTTGACACAGCTTTGAGCCGGTCGTGACAGAGTACAACAAACAAAACCACTGCAAACCTTATAATTACTGAGAGGTGATGTGACTCACTGTAGTTTCTCCAGTTTACATTGTAGATTCTCCAGTAGAGCAGGGAGTAGTTTCACTCCTGAGTCTCCTGCTTTATTGTCACTCAGATTGAGTTCTCTCAGGTGTGAGGGGTTTGATCTCAGAGCTGAAATCAGAGCAGCACAGCCTTCCTCTCCTATACTGCAATAGCACAGCCTGCAGAGAGTGAAGAACAAAAATGATCTCTAAGACTGTGTTTAAGCTTTAGGGTGAGAGTATGTTTGTTTGTGTGTTTGTATGAGCTCTAATTTATATGGACTTGAATTAACACCCCTTTTTTAGGTTATTTTTTATTATACCTCTATTATGTGTGAGTTGATTGGTGTGGGTGGGGTGCTGTCGAGAGAGTAACCCCTATCATGAAATTAACTGTATAAGAAGGATATAAGAATTGTATGTGATGCCTCTGGTGACCTGTCTGTTTCGTTTTTTTTCTTCTTCTCTTTTTTGTATTTCAGAGTTATGTTAAAAGAAATAAACACAAGCATCCAACACAAGCTGAATTCATTTGTTTCATTTTACGTTTTACTCAAAAGCTTATAGTTGCTGAGATGTGATGAGACTCACTTTAGTTTCTCCAGTTTACAGTGTGGATCCTCCAGTAGAGTAGAGAGCAACTTTGCTTCTAAATCTCCCACTTTATTATAGCTCAGATTCAGTTCTCGCAGATGTGAGGGGTTTGATCTCAGAGCTGAAAACAGAGCATTACAACCTTCCTCTCCAATACCGCAGCGGCAGAGCCTGTAGAGAGTGAAGAATATGAATGATCTTTGAGTTTAAAGGAGAAGTCCACTTCCAGAACAACAATTTACAAATAATTTACTCACCCACTTGTCATCCAAGATGTTCATGTCTTTCTGTCTTCAGTTGTAAAGAAATTATGGTTTTCGAGGAAAACATTTCAGGATTTTTCTTCATATAATGGACTTCAATTGTGCCCCCGAACTCCCAAAATGTAGTTTAAATGCAGCTTCAAAAGGCTCTAAACGATCCCAGCCGAGAAAGAAGGGTCTTATCTAGTGAAACGATCAATCATTTGTTTGAAAAATAAAAATTTGTATACTTTTTAAGCACAAAAGCTCATGTAGCACAGGCTGATTACTGAATCACGTCAAAAGGTCACGCGGAACTACAGACCCAGTGTTTCCAAAGTGAACACGCAAAGACTAACAAACTGCAAGTAAGTCAAACGCTGTTTACAAGCAAAAAGCTACAATGCTGTCGGACGATTCTGAAGTTATAGGAGAAAATAAGAGTTTTTCACCATCCTCTACCTTTTTGAGGCGGAGTACACAGACAATGAACTTAGACGTGATTCGTAATAGTGATGGGAAGATTATTTACCAATAATCGGACCTTTGAGTCTTGTTCAGAAAAATGAAAGAATCTTTTTTCCGAGTCATTTCGTTCATTTTAGCAAAATATAATTAATATGTTACGTGTTACTTCCCTAACACATCTACTGCTTACACAAACGTTGATCACACTACAAACAAGACATAACTATAATGCTATAAGAAACAGAAAACATTAATTCATTGTTTACCTGGGTCTTTAGTTTATGATTAGCTCACCTCACCTCTTATCTGACAAGTTTTCAGGTTCGAGTCGTTCGTTCATGGTGTGACAGCCCCATAAGATGAATGAACGACTCGAAGACCCCGAAGACTCGAAACAGGTGAACTAATTCCAGTACAGAACCTAATAGGATGTTGCGCATGCGCGACTGAATGAATCACTTCCTGAGATGACTCGTTCTTCCAGAGTCACATTAAATATCCATTCAAAATGAATGAATCATTTAAGAATGTGCATTCCAGAGCTTGTGCTACACAAGTTTTATGCTTAAAAAGTATACAAATTTTTATCTTTCAAAAAAAAATGAACAATCGTTTTGCTACATAAGACCCTTCTACCTTGGCTGGGATCATTTAGAGCCTTTTGAAGCTGCATTTAAACTACATTTTGGAAGTTCAAATTAGGGGGCACAATTGAATTATATGAAGAAAAATCCTGAAATGTTTTCCTCAAAAACCATGATTTCTTTACGACTGAAGACAGAAAGACATGAACATCTTGGATGACAAGGGGGCGAGTAAATTGTTTGTAGATTGATGTTCTGGAAGTTCTCCTTTAAGCTTTATGGTTAGAGTATGTTTGTATGTGCATTACTTTTTCTACACTCTTAAAACAGATGTGGTAAAAACAACACAACCTGTGTTGTATCTTAACACATCTGTCTGTCTAGTTAAGGACATCACATTTTATGTGAATTTTAACTCAACCAGTGTGTTATTCTTCTTAACACAGGTTGATATTCTTAAAATATTTAACACACTAATGTGCGTCATAAATCAAACAATTTGTGTCATATAACGTTAACCTGTTAAAATGAATGCAATACAAAAAAAGCTATTTAAAACAAACAAACAAACAAAAAAACAATCCGAGATGGTCATGATGTAGAGTTCTTTAAAAAGTTGGGGGAAGTTATTTCAAGAATCTTCAGGGATTAACACTGCTCAGAGTTTATTTGGTCCCACAAGTACTGGGAGTAACGCTGACACAGAGTTGAACTTAATGAGAATGTTAACAAGCAGAATTACTGAAGAAAAGAGAAACAGAAAAAAAGAGAAGAGACAAACAGACGCACAACTACAACTAAATTACAGTCACAGCCTTAGATGAAATCAACTGAAATAAAACACATTCAATCTCTCAAGATCTCAGCAGAGGACAACTCCAATTAAACAACTCCACAAACAGCTTCACTTATTACTAACCAATTTTTCTAAAGTTATTATTTAGAACAGAGGTTTAGATGTTGAATTTGAACTTACCATTAAGGCGATCAATGTTTGCTTTAGTTAGGCTCTTGACCCTTCACTTTCTATTATTATTTTAATTTTTCCTTCTTTTTTTGTGCTGTCTGTGTTTGCAGAAAATATTTTTGTGTAATATCCTGATCCTCTGATCAAAAGCTTGAATTTGTGGTTCAAACATTTTATATTAAATTTGTATTGTTAAAAGTATTATTAGTTGATAGATTTTAAAAACACTTTGCACATATCTGAATATTTTGTTTAGTGCCACCACTGCTTAGATTCATATGCTGATTCTTCGTCTATGTGTGCCATAAACAAAAACTTTTGTGTGAAACTTTTTATAGAAGCAAAGGGTTTTTTTATTCAATATTGCAAAGTAGTGATGGGAGAAACAGATATTTTTGAAGCTTTGAATCAATTGAGCTGCACAAAATGATTTAAAATGTTTTGAAGCGTTTTAAAACACTTAGGCTAACACATGCATAAAAACATTTCAGCTGATTTCATCTAAAACTTTGACTGTAAGTCAGTTGTAGTTGTGTTTCTCTTTGTCTCTTTTTTTCTGTTTCTCTTTCTGCTTGTTAACATTCTTATTAAGTTCATCTCTGCATCAGTGTTATTTTAACACTCTGTATTATGGGACCAAATACACTGTGATCAATGTTAATCCCTGAAAATTCTCCAAATAATGTCCCCCAACCCTTTAAAGAACTCCACATCATGACCTCTTGGGGAACATTCTGGAAACATTATTGACACCATAGGGGACGTTCTGAGAATGCTCTGGGAACATTACATTTCTAGCAGAGAAATCCATATACCTGACATGAGTGCATCTACATCATCCACTGATAAAAAAGAGGTGCAAATTTGATTATCAGCTTGCAGAGTGACATAGGCAACAATGTGATTGGATGATAGTTAACACATATTGTGTTGGACACACTGTGTTGTTTCTCCCTCTCTTTGTTTGTACACACCTTAAAATTACACAAAATGTGTTAAAATGGCCATTACACAAAACATGTGTTAATAATTAACACATCCTTTTTGAGAGTGTACATCACTCTATTTTTTTTCTTTTCACACAGAATTAGGGGAAGTAGCATTTATAGTATCCCTCTGATATAAATACTTTTCAAACAGATTAAAATGCAGTGGTGGGACCAAGTCATTCCTGTCAAGTCACAAGCAAGTCCTAAGTCAAATCACAAGTCCTCAAAGAGTTCAAGTTGATGGAATAATTAGGTGACTAATTAAATGATGATTGCACATTAGTGAACACCTGCTGTTAACAGTGTTATAATGCTACTCTCTGAAATTGTCACCTCTCTAATAAAATGCATAACATAATAGAGTGTCTTTGGGGTTTCCATGTTTTCTACAAAATAAAATGGAAAATCAAGGGTGTATGACGTCATTGGCAGGTGACACAATGACACGGTCCATTACACTAGTTAAAACTGCTTTTTTCTCTGGAATTAAAACATCGTTAAAAACATTTGGGATAATGTAAGTACACAATCAGCAAACTATATTATGCCTTTAAACACTAACAGATCTTTTTCTCGCTTATTATAATCTAGTCTGATATTATTTCTTTCATACTAAAGTTCCTACTGAGAATTAACTGAAGTTTAGATGTTGATGTTTTATTGTAATTAAAGTTTGAAGTCACCATTGTGGAGATTAGCATTTGCTTTAATTGGGCTCTTGACCCTTGACTTTTTCAGGGTCTTCCAGGGTCTGAGAAAGGTATCTTTTAGTCTTGCATTATTTACAGCATTATTTGCACTTTGATTTTTTTCTTTCTTTTTTCATAAAAAGAGTTATGAATTATGACTCACACAAACATCAAGAATCAGTGCATGAAGCTCAAGAATGGTGACAATAAAAAAAGCTTTTTGTGACAATAGAGGCTTGTTTTGTGATGTTCAGAGTTGATCGGTTTATCTGAATATTTTGTTGACTATCAGTGCTGGACTGGTAATCTGGCATACCGGGGATTTTCCCAGTGGGCTGACACGCTTTTGGGCCGGTACATTTTTTCCCCCTGCCAAGGACCGGCCCATCACAAAGCACTATATAGATGGAGTGATAAGGGATCTTGTTTTGCCTATTTAAATATTTTATACATATATATTATATATAAATATATTCCATCTCTTGAGAGGACTCACTCTCTCAAAATGTACAGCCTAGCGAAACGGTGGTGCTAGAAGGCTCACGGAAAGTAGCCTGAAAATTTGGAGGTGGATTACGCAAAATGTGCCTCGTCTTCTGCAATTTCGAAATGTACACAGCAATGTAGAACAAGCTTGCTCTGCTGTGAGTGATGCAGGCCAAAGCGACAGGCATGAGTAGAAAAGGAGAGGAGCTTAATTGGTAGGGAGCTTGATAACAGGAGCTCACATGAAGGAGAAACGGAGGAATCTAACCTGTCCTAATGCGTATAG
Source organism: Labeo calbasu (assembly GCA_019740295.1). Taxonomy (NCBI): domain Eukaryota; kingdom Metazoa; phylum Chordata; class Actinopteri; order Cypriniformes; family Cyprinidae; genus Labeo; species Labeo calbasu. The sequence goes on along the minus strand of JAHKKF010510411.1, from coordinate 9,558 downwards.
CCTATTCACACACATTTTTTTTGAGAGTTTGCGATATACTCAAATACTTGGCTAACCTGTGTTAAAAAAACAACAAAAAAAAAAACATAATTTATTAACTTGTTCTTCGCCTTCCTCTCTCATTCTTATAAAGGTAGAATGCAACCTTTATAAGAATGAGAGAGGAAGGCGAAGAACAAGTTTATGAGGAGGTCTTTGCTGTCCCTTAGTATGAAGATTACTGACAACATTTTCAATTGTAGTAGCATATATGTTGTACACAGCTGCATACTTACTAATTTGAAATTATACTTTGACCTTTTAGCTTCTTTGGGATATATATATATATATATAGGGTAGGTTATACTTATGTAATAGTGGGCCGCCTTAAACTTTATTATTGTCTAAACATCAACATCTAAACCTCTGTTAATTCTTAATAAGAAGTTGTGTGAGAAGTTTCTGTTGTTGCCATGCATTTTGCATGCATTTTTTTCCGTCTTTTGTTTACAGTGTAGAAAAGGACTTTCATCATTTAAAATGAAAAAGATTGTATCAAATGTAGTAAGTAATTTGACCTAACTGGAGAAATCAGGTTACATCTACCGATAGTTATGCTTCAGTAAAACTTGTCTTTTCAGGTTGGTTGAATTCAGTTATAATCAGTAATCTTAAATCATTTATTTCATTTCAGCAAAACCACTTATTGTAGAAGTTGAGCTGACCAAAACATTTATTTCAGTTTTTTTCCATTTTTTTTCAGTGTTCTAGATTCTAGCAGTCACTTTAGCTGAAGACAGTGATATTAGAGATGGCAATTACATTATTTTTAAATTATTTGTATATATATATATAAAGGGTTTTGAACTGAGGGTGAGAGTGCAGGGGAGTTTTGTGGCTTTGTGTAATTTGAAAGCACATTTTACTTTTTACTTGAAACCTTATAATTACTGATATATGATGGTACTCACTGTAGCCTCTTCAGTTTGCAGTGTGGATCCTCCAGCAGAGCAGAGAGCAGCATAAGTCCTGAGTCTCCTGGTTTATTATCATTGAGATTCAGTTCTCTCAGGTGTGAGGGGTTTGATCTCAGAGCTGAAATCAGAGCAGCACAGCCTTTCTGTGTAATACCACATCCGGAAAAACTGCAGAGAATATACAAAATAAATAAATAAATAAATAAATAAAGATCAGTCATTAGTGCTTGACTCATGCATCTAAAGTCTTCTTATATATGGTTTTAGCTAAAAAAACACAGATGTAACACATATCATACATATCAATTATCAAACCAAGCAGTTTGACTCAACAAATAGGTCTCATGAATATTCCCAAAACTATAAGTCTTAACCTTACCCATTGAAAAAAATTTTGCATTTTAATTTGTATTCAGCATGCTAATGGAACAGTATATACCATGTACATTGCAATCATTTGTTTTCCTGATTTAATATTGGAAGCAGAAAAATGTGAAAACAGCACCTTAATAACACCTTTAGAACACCTTTAGATAACTTTTAGAACACTTTGTTACAAATACATGAAATTAGTCAGATTACAACTAATTCCCCAACTGGAGTCCTTATATCATACCAACACCTGTGAGTCCTTATACCTGGGGAAATTGTGTAAAGTGCTTTACAGTTCTGTACAGTTCATGTACAGATCATGATACTCTGCTTTTAAAAATGACACGATTCTGCATTTTACTAGTACTAGTACTAGCATTTTAATAAGAGCCATATCAAAGGCACTGGAAGGTAAGCCTGCAGCCTTCAGTCAAAAAAGTGTAAAGGCTAATGCTAACGCTGTATCTTTTAAAGACCCTTGACATACCAATGTTGACATACCAATGACAGACTGTAACACTGGCTGGAACTCAAACTCTGTCCTCTAGCAGTTGCTATGGGGAACAAAATACCTATGCTGCCATGCTGAGGGGAGTGTATGCACAGCACAAAGGCGAGCACTGTGTATCAACTCTACCATGGCCATAGAAGTTGCCCCTTGGATGCAACAACAGCTGTCAATGACACTCTCCCCATCAGCCAAAGGCCTGAGCTACATATCCAAAGTAACTTACCTGTTAAAGGCTGAGCAAAAGAAGCCAAGTCCCTGGGGAGTAATGAGGGGAGCAATGTCAGGCTCAAACACAGAGGCTACTGTCAAAAAGGCTAGAGGAAAAGGCCTAATCAACCTGGTATGGTTGCCTCACAGTGCTCAAGAGAGTGGGGGACCCAACTCTCAAATATGAGAGGGGAACACCGATGGAGCACTCCCAAGCTCAACCAGAAAAAGCGGTCTATAAGCTGCTTACAGCCCTGGGGCAGAGTTCTTAGCTCTCAGAAGGAGAGGAGAACTCACACGTTCTGCTTGGGAGCAGCAAGCTCGAGGATGACCTTCCCTTGAGAACTCAGAATATGTGCAGAATGGTTGAGGGTCAGTCAAATCACAAGAAGACATGAGTAACTCGTCCTGGCCAGGGTGGCTTCTCGAAGCCAATCACCCAGCAAGGACATCAGGGAGCATGGCACGAAGTGTTCCACCCTGTGTGCTAGCGTGCTCAACCTGAAAGCAACTCCCACGAGAGACCCAGGGGTCTCTGAGGTTGAAGAGCTATACTGGGACCTTGATGACTAAGGAGGCTCCTAGATGAAGCCTAACAACTCAGTGTCAGGGTTCTCTAGTAAGCAGGGAGGCCCAATGATGCAGGCCAAGCATCCTGCTAATAAGGGGACCAGGATTCAGTACCAAAGACATACCCATAGAAGAGGTGCACGGGGGCCCTACTACCTTGTATCAAAAGTCGGTGGTAGAGAAATAAAGGCCCTAGTAGTACTACTAGGAATAGGCTATTATAATGGCAATTACATTATAATTATAATGTAATTGCCATCAAGCGCGTCTTCACGTCCCTAAACTTCTTGATCACCATCTCAACAGAAGTTCAGAAGATGACATGGATGCATCAAGGAGAAAGCCCTTCTCTTTCACCCTGATATTAGCCAGATTTACCCAAAGATGCCTCTCTATCACCACCATAGCCACCACAGACCTGCCCATGGCAGTAGCGGTCTGTTTAGTGTAGGGCTGAAACGGTTAGTCAACATTATCGACAACGTCAACAATAAAAAAAAAACTGTCAACAAGTATTTTTGTTGTTGAGTAGTCGTTTGATCTCACATGACCTAATGTAAGAGCCTGCAATAATGTGGTTTGACCAATGTGGCGCTGTAGCGCAAGGCTGTAATTCAGCCCTGCAAGACAACACACAGCGCTTCAGATGAATATGAAAATATGTTGCGCACTTTCATCTCGATAATGAAATAAACACAACAAAAACTGGTGTCAAAGCAGAAGTTAAGAATGCATCTGATTACAGCGATGTGGATGTTTGCACAAGCTCTGCAGTTCAGTACTCCAGTAAAGTCCAGTCACGTTTATTTATATAGTACCTTATGCAATAGACAGCATTAAATCAAGCAGCTTTACAGTATTAAACACGAAAAACCAGAGTCAGTGTCACTTTCAGTTAGAATTACAGCAGTGTTATGCTAGCTAATGATAAAATCTTTTTACTAGTGAAAAAATAGATTATTTCATTAAAGCGATAGTTTTCAGAAGTTTTCAGAGATCAATGATTGATCTATCTCAGGACTCTTTTAATTATTTTGTGAATAAAATAACTGATCCAAAAAGTGTCTCATCACTTATATTTCTTATCCATATGAATTACATGAACACCTGACAATAATTGTGGAACACACAACACTACTTGTACACTTATACATTTATTTATCTAACGCACATACCTAGTTTATTTTACCTGTAGAAACAAATTTTCTATTCTAATATACTTGTACATACAAATTGTCAAATATTATATAGTTGTATATTGTTATTCCTTATTTACTTGTTCTATTTTTTTTTTTTTTTATCTGTGCTTTTTCTTCTCATTGTCATTCTGTTGCACTGTGGAAGTTTCTGCCACGAAAACAAATTTCTCGTATGTGTAAACATACCTGCCAATAAAGGTCATTCTGATTTTGACTCACAGAAGAGATGTTAGGCAGAATGATGACGTCATTCAGTTATTAGTATGATATCATATCAGTCATCTCATGTCGTCTTATTTTGTGTGCCAAATATATCTATTAGTATAAATTAATTGTTTAATAATTGTAATTACATAATGTGATTTTCCAAAGCGGAAGTGACCTTTTTTATTTGTTAGAATATGTATAACTCATTATTTTAACTAACTGCACCCTTATCCAGGTCTTTCAGCAGGTCACCCTGGTAAGCTTATAGCACCGCCATGGTGTGCAGTGCAGCTACAGCATGACCCAGTGTTGCATACACCTTACCATTCAAACCTGATGTATCTTAAAAAAGGTTTGGATGGCAGAGATATCTCACCTTCTCGAATAAAAGAAATTATAAAGTCAATTCAGCTCATAATTTATTCATGATGCAGTGAATGATGGGAGCCATGGATGAGTTCTGATTGGCTGCAACATGCTTTTTTGATTGTCACCGTTGTTGTGATTTTCACAGTGATTCTTCATGTCTGTGTGTCTTAATCAAACATGCTTTTGATCAAAATAAGTTTCAAATGATTTGTCTGATTATAGATATTATATTGTTCACAGGGTTGATGTATTCAGTAAAGAAAATGTATTCAGTTTTACCGGTCACTACATGAAGGTGTGTACCTGATGTGTATGTACATGGCACCAAATAAGAAACATGGCTGTACTTAACAGTTGTATATGCATGGGAATTAGTTTGTACATACAGACAATAATGGTCACTTACAGGTAGTACCAGTACATGGTAACTAATTAGATACTTTACTGTACTTACTAATGTATATATATGGTAAATATGTAGTACTTACAGACAAGTGGGTACAATCGTGCACGTCATTACAGTATCCGTATATGGTAACTAATAAGACACATTACTGTACATACTAATGATAAGTACATGGTAAATGTGTAGCACCTATGGAAAAATTTGGTATTATATGGTAACAAACAAGACACATGCTGTACCCGGTATACACATGGTAAATATGTAGTACTTACTAACAAGTGTGTGGGTAATAACGGTCACTAACATTTTACTTAACATTTCAGTATATAGTTTCAGTATATAGTACCTAATAAGACATTACCATACTTACTAATGGTATATACATGGAAAATGTGTAGTACTTATGCTGCGTTCACGCCATATTGTAATTACCGTAATTTCGAGATGACAACATGTGACGTTCTACTCGGAGCTGTTCATGTACTCAGACTCGGAATTATGTTTTTCTATGGCAACACTATCAACGCCTAAACAGAGCCTACGTTGGTCAGGTGGTACAGCGGTCATGTGCTACAAGTCGTAGCTCTCAGAAGACTCGCAGTTCACAAGTTGTAACTACGAGTTCTATGAGGACGTGAACGCTTTTAACAAGTTGGAATCTCATAATTACGGGAATTCTGATATGGCGTGAACGCACCTTCTAGTGTGGTTAATAACAGGCACAAACATACAGTTCAAGTCCTCCTGTGGAAGTTGGTTGGGAACATGTCAGTAACTGTGCAGCACTGCATAGTGTTAATACTTAGCAGGCTCAGTCCTTTTAAAAAGGGATATTGACATATGACAATCAGGGAGTTGCAAGTTTAAATATGAGTCTGGTAGCTACTGTATACTTACAAAATAAAACCTGTCTACACACATAATTATTAGGATTGTACATCATCAAAAATCCCTACTGGACCAATTGGTTAAGAGAATCAGTGCCGTTAAAGATAAGGCAAGTTAACTGCAATGGCACTTACTATCAATTACTCAATAAGTACCTTGGTCCATGTTTATACCCCCAACTTGAGTACTGCTTAACTTATAATGTACATTAACTAATAGGTACATACACCAATATGTACATAGTAAGTATATGGAAGTAGGACTGTAAAATAAAGTGCACCATTTTACATAAACATTACACAGGAATTACCAGTTCTTCAAACTCAGTAAAATTTAAATATAACCCAGCATTGGGTTAAAAAATGACAAATCCAGCTATTGGGTTGTTTTGACCCAATGGTTGGCAGAGATGTAAAGTTCAGAGGTCAGAAAGGAAAACTCCTGCCATATGTTTATTCCACCCATGAACTGATTTCACCAGAGGTGGAACCAAGTCATTCCTTTCAAGTCACAAGCAAGTCTCAAGTCAAATCCCAAGTCCTCAAAGAGATTTTAATTTAATTTAATTATTTAATTTAATGATATTCTATTTGACCGTGTTGTGACATCATTGTATGCGGAAAACAAACGCTGTAGTCCAAAGGAGCCGTACGTTGTAGTTCTTGGAAAGAGATTTTTTAAAAACGAAATATTTTCTTTTGCACAGTCTGGATGAAACTCTCTTATCAAAAACACTTGATTTAACACATCAGGTCCTTGACAGAGCACTCTAAGATGTTATCTGAGTGTGTCAAATAAGAAAGAACTCAAAATATATAGAAACAGTGAAGAGAAACACAGGCTTACTGTATAAAATTAAGTCAATAAAACAATGACACTGTAAAATACTCACTCAGCCTTCCTAGATGCTTTGATCACTGGCAGCAGCCCCAGAAGACATTCCTCTGATGAATCATATTTACTCAGTGTAAACTCATTCAGCTCTTCTTCTGAGTTCAACAGCACAAACGCCAGAGCCGACCACTGAGCAGGAGACAGTTTGACCCCAGAGAGACAACTGGCACCTGTTTTGCTCAGGTATGTTTGGACTTCCTGCTCCAGTGAACAATCATTCAGTTCATTCAGACAGTGAAATAGGTTGATGGATTTCTCTGCAGAGGAATTCTTCCTGATCTTCTCTTTAATGTATTCAGCTGTTTCCTGATTGATCTGAGAGCTGCTTACCGTCTTTCTCAGGAGGCCTTGTAAGAGAGTCTGATTAGACTCTAGTGAGAGACCTAGAAGGAATCGGAGGAAAAGGTCCCAGTGTCCATTCTCACTCTGTAAGGCCTTGTCCACTTCTCCCTCCAGTAAACTGGTCAATGTTGACCTGAACATGTTCTTTAGTCCTGTGTTTTGTTCAGAAAAGGACAGCAGCTTGAATAAAGCAGCAAGAAACTCCTGAACACTCAGATGAACAAAGCTGTACACCTTCCCCAGCTGCAGTCCAAACTCCTCTCTGAAGATCTGGGTACAAACTCCTGAGTAAACTGACACTTCTCTAACATCAATGCCGCACTCTTTCAGGTCCTCCTCATAGAAGATCAGGTTCCCTTTTTCCAGCTGTTCAAAAGCCAGTTTTCCTAGAGACAGAATAGTCTTTCTAGTCTGATCAGGATCGATTTCATATTTACCATAATACTTTTGTGTCTTCAGTTTGGTCTGAAAAATCAGAAAATGTGTAAACATTTGTGTGAGAGTCTTGGGAATCTCTGAACTCTCTGCTTTACCCATCATCCTCTCTAGAACAGTGGCTGAAATCCAGCAGAAGACTGGTATGTGACACATGATGTACAGACTTCTTGATGATCGGATGTGTGTGACGATTCTATCAGACAGACTCTGATCGTTTATTCTCTTCCTGAAATATTCATCCTTCTGAGGGTCGTTGAATCCTCGTACCTCTGTGACCTGGTCAACACACTCAGGAGGAATCTGATTGGCTGCTGCTGGTCGAGAGGTGATCCAGAGGAGAGCAGAAGGAAGTAGATTCCCCTTGATGATGTTGGTCAGCAGCACATCCACTGAGGCTGATTCTGTTACATCAGACAAGCTTGGATTGTGTTGGAAATCTAGATGTAGTCGACATTCATCTAGACCATCAAATATGAACATGATTTTGTAGTCGTCATAATCTGCTGACTTAAATTCTTTGGTTTCTGTGTGAAGATGGTTTAATAGTTTCACAAGACTGAGATTTTTCTGTATCAAATTCAGCTCCCTGAAAGGAAGTGGAAATATGAAATGAACATCCTGATTTGCTTTTCCTTCAGCCCAGTCCAGAATGAACTTCTGGACAGAGACTGTTTTTCCAATTCCAGCGACTCCTTTAGTCAGCACACTTCTGATGGGTTTGTCTTGTCCAGGTGTGGGTTTAAATATGTCATTGCAGTTGATTGGTGTTTCCTGTGTCTCTGGTCTCCTGGACACTGTCTCAATCTGTCTCACCTCATGTTCATTATTGACCTCTCCATTCCCTCCCTCTGTGATGTAGAGCTCTGTGTAGATCTCATTCAGATGTGCAGAGTCTCCATGATTTGAGATCCCTTCATTGATTCTCTGATATTTATCCTGCAGTCTGGATTTGAGTTTTTGTTGATACACAGGCATCAGTTCTGAGCAAAGCAAACAACTGTTATTGATTAATAACAAATTAATTGCTAAAAAATGGAATAAATAGAACAATAAAACAGCACTTGGTAACAAAATTTAGTTTAGATTGTGTCACAACATTCGGGAACATTACTGACTGAAGACAAAAGGTTCATAATAAAAATACAGGCTATAATCTGATGATCCAGAGCTCTTACTGGTCTGTAGTCTGTTAGCAAGGTCTGTCTGGTTCATCTTCCTCAGGATGTGCAGTGTGATCTTCAGAAGCCCCTCTCTGACTCTGCCATGACCCTCATCATCATAATGGTCTCTTTCAGAGCATTCAGGGTAATCTGGACTCAAAAGTCTCTTAAAACTTTTCAACTCACTCTTCATCACAGAGATGATTTTCTGCTCAAGCTCCTGAAATCATAGTGAACATTTAAACAATGAATCTGCATTCAGTCATAGAGAAAGTGAACCAAAGGATCCATACACAAGAGTCTAAAGTAAATTTAAATTATATCACACCTGCTAATATCTTCCACTAAATCATTAGACATCAGCATTTAAAGAGACACTAAAGTTAAAAGTGGGAGTTTGACTGGATTGACTGTTTTCTAGATTGATGTTTATCTTTTTGCAGCAGTCAGGTCACATATGGATTCAGCTTCTCTACTTCAGTGCTCACTAATCAGTTTTTTCTGGCCTATGTGATATTTTACATATATTAGGTGAGTGGGAATGTAAATGTGACTATTGTAGAGAGGATTACTTTTACCCAGAGATGAAAACTGACACACACACACACACACACACACACACACACACACACACACACACACAAAACAAACCTTGAAAATTGAGTCCAAGTTCTTCTTTACTTGAAATGATTCTGATCCTTTATGTTTTTGACTGTAGTTGAAAAGATATTGCATATGTTTGTAAACATGCATTAATGTAATATGTAATAATGTATTGAATACACACCAGTACATTAATGAATATCATATATATATATATATATATGAAGAGTTCAGATGCAAAGCCAGTTAAAAGCCACCTCGGTCAAAAATGAGATGATGCTGAGTGAATGCTTTTGACACATAGTATATGTCCATCATATACTTTTACTTCAAGCTGGCTAAATTCCAGAAGTGCTGGAACTTACATATAAACCTATTTATGGATTTTTTTAAAGAAAAGATTGATTTAGAGGCTTTTGCATCTGAACTCTTCATA
>JAHKKF010510408.1:0-12865 GCA_019740295.1 Labeo calbasu | reverse complement strand
AAAAAAAAAAAATTGTCTCACTTCATTAAGACTTGTTTGACCATTGAAATTTCCTGAATGAATGATTCAATGACATGTTTCAAACGGGCAGTTGTCGCCACCTCCTGGCGGAAGAGGATAAGCGTTACAATACATACACGTGTTAAAGTACTTTCGTTTTGATCGCCACTGTAGACAATAAGTGTTTATACCCAAACTATACACTTTTATCCCAGTACTTCTATTATTTAAATGTCTGTAACACNGAAATAATGATTATAATGTGGTTGAAAATGTGGTTTGTGCTGCTCTTTCTGCTTTCACATTTACCCTGACCCTCTGATTCATTAACATGGGCAGGGACAAAACGTGCTTCTCACGCTCCACTGACACTCGTCATTCAGGAATAAGATCGCGTGGGTGTTTGAATCGACACCTTGATATTTTAAGGATTAATAGTGCAACTCTAATGTAAACACTGCAAAATGTTTTGCATATATAAGATATTGTCACAAAACCTGCTGGATCTCGCGAGACGCATCGGATCTCGCGAGATCTCGTCCCACGAGATCTGGTCACATCCCTAGTATGAATAGTGAAAAATTGAGGAACAAATGCATAAATAAATACACAATGACTACAAAATGCATAATCTTTCTGGCAAGGCAAGATTTTTTCTTGCCTAATAAAATCATAGGGAATGTGTTCAGTTCAAAAATGAAATAGTGCCCAAACCCATCGCTTTCTCACATTTTGTGAGAGAACTCATGGAACGTGATGGCACAGGCGTGGAGGGGCCTGTGAAAGGTCAAATTAAGCTTGCGCTGACAGTGATGTCCATCAAGCCCGGCGGACAGAGGCTGTTATCAGAGCAATATCTGTCTCTTTGAGAGGAAAAGAGGCCACTTGTGCTGCACTTAAAAAGTTCAAAGCCATTGTTTCTGAGTGACAGGGGGTGGCAGGGGGCGTCTAGCTTCCCTTCTAGCTCCCTCATTCCTCCGTGCGCAGAATATTGTTGTTTTTTTCCTCTTGATTTTCTCTCTCTCCCTCAAACTGCTATGCTATTTCTTTATCAAAATCAGTTTGTAGTCTGTAGAGATATATCCTTCCTTTGCTAAAGGCCTACTTAGATCTTAAGGACAAGGTTACGTTTACAACACGGAGTAACCGTACGGATGAGTAGCAATATGATCATTTGCTCTGCTAGCGAGAATATAGAGGTCTAGTATCTAATCCGCCACAAAGCATCCTGTCATAAGCGATAGACAGAACAAACCGCAGCGGCCTCAAGACTCTTTACTCTGCCCGTTATACACAAATGCATCCTCTTGCTTTTGAATGATACAGCAAACCTCATTATTTCTGGCAAAACACACCAATTAAGTGATTCATGCTAAATATCACACTTAATTACATACCTCCATTTGCAACCCTACACTTACATATCCATTTCTGGCCAGTGCTATTGTCTGAGCTTGGCAGTTACGTATATTATAAAGATTCATTTCAATTTCACACCCAAACATGCATTACAATAGACTTGCTCCGAGGGGAGACCACTTCCTTACACTTGAAAGTACTTTTTAACTTAAACGACAGAGAAAAACATCATGTTCAAAGCTTTGTAACATTCGAGTCATTTTAACGTTTTCTATTGTCTTCCTCACAGAATTTTTTTTTAAATGATTAGATTATAAAATGGAAATGTAGTGTATAAAATCAATAAATAATTGAATAAATCAAAACTATTCCTTTATACAACAAAGGATATAAAAATCCTTTTTATAGAACATCTATAAAACATCCATCATATAATACCTGTCACAAAATAGCCCTAAAAGGTTCTCATTAGTCTGTTATGAGTTTATGGGACCATGTATTCATGTATAAACCGTATAAACCACCTAACAAGATCTTCATTCCTCCCAACAACTCCAAACGATCAGACAAATCCATTTTCATGCACTTACTCTCATCCCTTATGGTTTCGGATTCAGTGATATTCGTCTCATTCACATTAGCCTTGCACCATACAGATTAGAGTAATCCAATTGCAGGCCATTTAGTGAACATTGCTATGACACAGTTAATGAATAACAATACCGTTTAGAGTCCTACTAGCAAGCTAAGGTTTGTTTGAAAAACGAGATTACGGCGGATTACATTACAGCATACGTGCTGCAAAAATGCACTGGAGAAGGCAATTTAAGAGGTTTTCATAAATTCATAACTCGTGCAGTTTGCACTACAGACATGAATGCTACCTCGAACCAACCATGTGGTGTCTGAGAAGAGCTGTGCTTTTTTAAAATTGTTATAGTATTTCATATAGAAGTCTGTTTCTACCACTGAATTAAAAAAAAAAAAAAATGTAAAAAGAATGTTTTTCTTGCGACTTTTTATCCCACAATTTTGGCTTTTTTTTTTAGAATTGGGAGATATAAACTCCAAATTGCGAGAAATAAAGTCAAAATTGGGAGATATAAACTCACAATTCTGACTTTTTTTCTCAGACTTGCGTGATATAAACTCATAATTGCGAGATAAACACAATTCTTTCTTCTCAGAACTGCATGATATAAACTTGCAATTGTGAGTTATAAAGTCAGAATTGTAAGATATATACTCACAATTCTGACTTTTTCTCTGAATTGCATAATATAAACTTGCAATTGCGAGAAATAAAGTCAGAATTGCGAGGTATAAACTTACAATTCTGACTTTTTTCTCACAAATGTGGGTGTATAGCTCGGAATTTAGATTTTTTTCCCTCAGAATTGTGAGATATAAACTCGTAATAGCAAGCTATAAAGTCCCATTTTTAACTCGCAATTGCATGTTATAAAGTCAGAATTGCGAGATATATACTCTCACATACAATTCTGACTGTTTCTTAAAATTGTGTTGTTGCGAGTTATAAAGTCAGAATTGTGTCAGAATTGTGAGTTATATCTCGCAATTCTGACGTTAAAACTCACAATTGTGAGTTTATATCATGCAATTCTGTCTTTATAACATGCAATTGCGCGTTTATATCACAATTCTGAGAAAAAAGGCAGAATTGTGAGTTTATATCTTGCAGTTCTGACATTATTTCTCACAATTATAAAATATAAAATTGCAATTTCAAGTTATAAAGTCCAATTCTGAGGGGGAAAAGAGGGATATTTTCTTAGAATTTCAAGTTTATATATCACAATTCTGGCTTAACTCGCAATTGTGCATTATAAAGTCAGAATTGCGAGATATATACTCTCACGAACTCACAATTCTGACTGTTTGTAAGAATTGTGTTGTTGCAAGTTATAAAGTCAAAATTGTGTGATATAAACTTGCAATTCAGACTTTTTCTCAAAACTAAATTTGCAATTCCAAGTTCTAAAGTCAGAATTGAGTTCATATTGCGCAATTCTGACTTTAAAACTCACAATTATGAGTTTATATCATGCAATTCTGTCTTTATAACATGCAATTGCGAGTTTATATCACAATTCTGAGAAAAAAGGCAGAATTGTGAGTTTATATCTTGCAGTTCTGACATTATTTCTCACAATTGTAAAATATAAAATTGCAATTTCAAGTTATAAAGTCCAATTTTGAGGGGGAAAAGAGGGATATTTTCTTAGAATTTCAAGTTTATATATCACAATTCTGGCTTAACTCGCAATTGTGTTTTATAAAGTCAAAATTGCGTGATATAAACTTGCAATTCAGACTTTTTCTCAAAACTAAATTTGCAATTCCAAGTTCTAAAGTCAGAACTGAGTTCATATCTCGCAATTCTGACTTCAAAACTCACAATTATGAGTTTATAGCACGCAATTCTGTCTTTATAACATGAAATTGCGAGTTTATAATCACAATTCTGAGAACTGTAAAATATAAAATTGCAATTTCAAGTTATAAAGTCCAATTGTGAGGGGAAAAAGGGATATTTTCTTAGAATTTAGAGTTTATATCTCACAATTCTGGCTTACCTCGCAATTGTGTGTTATAAAGTCCGAATTGCGAGATATAAACTTGCAGTTCTGAGAAAAAAAAGGCAGAATTCTGAGTGTATATCTCAATTCTGACGTTATAACTCACAACTGCGAGTTAGAATTGCGAGTTTATATCTATAAATCTCTATACATCTGTATATCTCACAATTTAAAAAAAAAAGTCAAGTTTGCATCACGCATTTCTGAGAAAAAAGTAAGAATTGTAATATGTAAGCTTGCAATTGCAAGAAAAATGTGAGATAAGTCGCAATTACCTTTTTAATTTTTTATTCAGTGGCAGAAACAGGCTTCCATAGATTGTAGTGTACTTTTGATTAAATAAATGTAGCCTTGGTAAGGCTTTGGTTTTTGAACAATAGTTTTATATTGTTAGACCAACTCATAAATAGTGTTTTGCACAGGCAAATATCACATTTTCATCAGAAAAAGCAAATATCTTTCAGCTTTCAGCCAAGATCATCAAATGAATAAACCTCAAAAGCAAACCCTAAAACTTCATTTTGCAAAGAGACTCACCCTTGAACATGAAAATGAAGGGCAATGCAGAAAATTGAATGTTCATAAAAGACTTGCAAGTTTTGTCTCGGGAGAGAACAAGAAAGGCTATAAAAAGACATGAACTAGCCAGAAAACAGATGTCTCTCATACAGCCCTGCTGATTTACAACTAATTGAGGGCCAACTCCATCCCACTCTCCTGCATTGACTAACCTGATGAAAACAGCTCAGCGCCACTGAGCCACTTGCTAATTACACTCTGAGACAAACAGACTGATGAGAGACACTTTATGGGCCATGTCTTCATGTCTCACCAACGTGTCCGACACTTTCTGTTTACCTGATTTCTCCTGTAAATTTGTCATTCACTATGTCTTCCACGTTGCATTTCTCAATATGGCTGACTTGTGAATGTCTAGTATTCTTATGACCACATTCTATTTCTTGTTTCATTATTCCACCCAACTCTAATTTCCTCTGTTCTGCTCTTCTCTTTAGACATTTAAAAATATGTATCGCAATATCTGCTGTCAAAGATGCAGCCGATAAGCTGCTGCTGCGAGTGCTAAGCAGCAGAGAATGAATATGGAAATGCAAACAAAGTCATAAAGCAGCAGGACAATCCTCTTCATCTATATGTTTCTCCAGCTTTTAACGGCCGGCGGAGCATCTCATTTGCATGGCTAATAGCAGCATTTGCAGTGACAGGGAGCATGAGCGTTGGTCTGTAGATAAGAGCTCACTATTGAGCACTCTCAAACACAAGAATGGCTACATACACAGTATAATTTAAACGGCCCTCTCTTTGTTGCCTGGTGACAGCCTCCATCCATCATACTCCGAAACTGTTAACGGGCCCATATGTTGTGCGCTGGCCGTGGTGGCAGAGCAGCATCTGTGTCATCTGCACCATTTTAAATGGGCCGGCCTCACATTGGCTTCATAATGCACTTCTGCTGACCTCGATGCACAACAATTTTTTCTTCAGTCCAGTCGAGCCCAACACAAACCAGACCAGTCTGACCTAACGCACTGCCAGAGTGGCCTTAACATGACCTGTGGCAGAGAAAAAACTGAGCATGTGGAGATTACAGAAGCAGAATTTCCTGACATTATATTGCAAAAGTCATGCGGGAAGGTTCAGACCTTGTCTATTATGTCTACTGGTGTAACAGCAGACATATTTGTATCAAAAAAAATGTTTTGTGTGAAAACGTCTTTGTGAGGTATAATATATAATATTACTCTTTTATATTTATTATAATCTGATGCTTCAAATGCATTTAAAAATTAAAAAAATTAAAAATCTGAGTTGTCCTAAACAAAAGATGTCCACTTCAAACAAATTCATACAGAATACAGTTTAAAGCGGCTTGTCCTCCTGTCAGATGCATGTGCTGTTTAATGCATTAGTGACGTTCTTCTCAGTGCACAACCTAAATTTTACGGTTTTGTTAAAAAAGTTCTACAAAAAAGCTTGTCCTGAGTCTCTGTTAAAATTTGCAGAGTTCACTGAGTGCAATAATTCTGACTAAAAGATACTTTAGCTAAAACATTTTCCCCATTTACAGCAGCATAATAAACTAGCGCAAACAGCAGCCGGATGCAGCAGTAATTTCAGACGTTTTTATTTAAAGACAGAGCCATAGTACATACCGAACACTCAATTTTGTGTACTATTACACCCCTAGTTATGTCCCAATCCCATTCCCTTCTTGTCTACCCCATCATCTTTGCACTTTTGCTATAAATAACCCCCTTCACAAAAAATTTAATTCTATTAATATTGCCATTACAAACCTGTATGACTTTCTGTAGAAAACAAAATGAAGAATATTTCAACTGTTTTTTGGGGTACAGTGAAAGTCAATGGGGTCATAAACAAGACTTGACTCTACTGGCTTTCACTGTGTATATAAGGTGTATGGCATTTCCGCCAATGAGGTAATCCAAAATATTTGATTATAAAAAAAATTCATAGTACAATAATAAAACAACACCAGTATTACCAAAAATAACATTAAAAATGTATAAATCGCTTGTTTTTCTGAAGAAACACCAGCAGGTATAGTTACAGCCAGAGTCCATGCATTTCTCACCTCCTCTGAGCCCGTAAAACCCCTCTAAAACATGCAGTGACTTTGGTGGGGGATAATTGAGAATGAATGGGGGAAAGTCACGTGAGAGGAGGCAACGCCTCCATCACGATATGATTGGATATGGCTGGTTACGTTCGGCTGTGATTGGTTCATGCGATAAATCCCGCCTCTTATGTTTCTGTGTTTCGCATTTGCGAATCTGTCTGAATTAACTATATAATGGTGTTAATGGGAAGACTAAATAAAACAAGTAAATAAACAACTCAAACACTTAAATGTAACCACTTTGTTATGTCAAAATATGACTTGAAATGGCTTGTAAACATGATCTGTGTGAGTTTCTAGTGAGTAGGTGGCTTGGTGAAATGTAAAGTAAATCTCTGTCTGTGACCAGTATTTACTGAGCTTTGAAGACGGATCATCCGAAAAAAAAATCAAAAATAGTTAAAAGTTAACTATTAGAAAGAATAGCTGAACCAGTTCACAAATAAAATACATTGTTTAAATTGTTACTGCCTTGAATCATTATTTTGGAATGAATGTAAAATGATGAGATTCAGTTTCTTTTCTTCATACAAGTTTGAAACAACTAGAGGGTGGGTAAATGATAAGAATGTAACGATATCAAAATCTCACAATACGATAATATCATGATATGAAGTCCGCGATATGATAATATTGACAAATAAGGACTTGGAAAACATGACAATTTTGTCAATTATTTGTCTAATGCACTTTGAGAGTTCAAAATTAAGAGCTCCAACCCAACCCACCAACGGAAACGGCAGTAGAGCTTTTATTTTGACGGAGAAACTCCAGCTTCAGTGAAAACAGACTTACAAAAAAGCATATCACTACAAATCTAGTGAAATGCTGTAATTATCTGCCGCAAAAATGAAGCAAAATAAAGCGTTCCCAAACACATGCAATAAACGAGTTCACTGGATCACGAGCTGATCGCCTGAATGAGCTGCGTGCTTCGCTTTGAAATGCACAGTGAAAACAGGCTTGATAAAGAGATCAAGCCATGCTGCTTTTGCTTTTAGTTCGTTTGACAAATACTGTGCCAAAGCATAATGGCCCAAAACACAACTTTAAAGACCTGTTGTTAGAATAAAGTTTAAATCTATTTTAAAAACTACACTTTTTGCCTGGAAGACCTATCGTTTCATATCGTCATGTAATCACGATAATATCAATATCACGATATCAATAACGATTACATTTATTATGAGGTAAACTATCCCTTTATGGCTTTTTGATATCTTGATATCTATACTTAGTGGTTAGCACGTGCTTTAGACATCCAGAGTTGTGGCACATGACATCCATGTCATGTCCTAATTCCATTCCCCCTTTTTTCCACTAAGAAATTTCTCTCATAACTCTCTTTTACTATCAATAATACTGCATTGGACATAAAAACTTCACAGCTAGTGCACAGTAATGGCTTAAACAAGTCTTAGTCAAACCTTATATTAACATCCGTCTTGGGTGAGCTAATCTGCGATAACTACAGACAGAAGCTGAGATGCAAGCACATATTACCGTGCAGAACCGTCTGGATTGTCCTCTTTTTTTATTAGCAGGTTACGTTAAACAATTCAACAGCACCAGATGCTGTCTCATTAACCTTTATAGAACAGAATTGCTCTCATTTCCCTCCTTTCACCTTCAGCTGCTGCCAGATCCCAGCAAAGTGGGGCCAACATCTGGATCTGCCTCAACAGACTCCAAGAAGTGTCACTGTTGATCACCAAGCACATGATGAAGGCTGGGAAAGAACAATATGAGGGGACACATATGCTATAAGACTAAAACTTAGTCGGTGCTTAAGGACTTCATACTGAGATGTATCCTAAAGCTAAAAATAATAAAATTGCTCAGAAAAGCTCAGAAGCCACTGTGGATGAAATTAAAGTTAAATCCACTACTGAGCACTTACTAATTTTGAATGCAAACTTAAAATCCTATTGCAATCAAAGCTTTGAGGAAACAAGCTCGGAGTTGAAACAGAAAGGTGGCGGCTCATAATGGGTCTCCTGAGGTAAGCCTGTGCGTTAGTAGCAACTTTTTGGGAGATTCGCGCTGGTCGAAATGAAACCTCTGAGGCTGAGAAGTGAACAGCAGGAATTCGGTCTCAAAAGGTCTCTCTGTTTCCACTACAAAGGTGACAGAACTTAAAAAGAGATAAAACAGTATTTTAGAAAAGGAACGACATGTTCTGAGAGCTTTTGAGCTAACAGACTTTCTCACCACACAAAGTGAAAATGAAGAAAAACAAGATATGCGGGTACTTTACTTTCTAAAGCCAAAATGTTGATTATCTAAACAACTTCTGTTAGCAAAAACTTCAATTCTCAACAGCTGGCTTGTGGACGCAGTTTTACAGAACTTAAGTGGCTCTTCTCACAAGGTTGATGTCCCCATAAATGAGAGCCATGCGCTGATAAGAGTGAAGCTAAAGTTTGTTTAAAAAGATCCATGTTGAACAGCGTTCAGCTGGAGGATTGACGAGTATGTTGTTTTCTGCTCTCTTCATTTGTGGCGTGTCCTCCAACAGCCCATAATGCTCACTGAGCACCACTTCACTCTACACTAATGGATTCTGGAGAGGCACATCAAGTGCTGCTGGATGTGTGTTTTGAACGTCTCTGAGCGGCAGGTACATCTGCTCTCACAGGTCTGCGTGCGTGTCTGTTGTGTAACAGCCATGAATCGCGATGCACTTAAATTAGAGCTGTCAAACTGCAAACGGTTTCTGCCTGGTATTGCTGATTATTTAGACCGGAAACCTCATTAAGCTCGTTTTAAAGGTTGGGTATATTATAAATGTACACACACAGTGATGAAAACATTCTTAGATTATTTCGAAGATTTTTTCATTTTTAAGTCTACATGGAAATAGCAGCTGATTAGAAAAACTCTAGTTCCACATGAGGGGAAAAAAAGTCATTTCAAAGCTTATATACAGTTCTGCAAATCTGCAAATGTTAAGAATTTCACCAAAATAAGAGGGATCATACAAAATGCATGTTATTTTTTAGTACTGACCTGAATAAGACATTTCACATAAAAGACATTTACATATAGTCCACAAGAGAAAATAATAGTCGAATTTTAAAAATGACACAGTTCAAAAGTTTACATACACTTGATTCTTAATTCTGTGTTCTTACCTGAATGATCCACAGCTGTGGATTTTTCAGTGATAGTTGTTCTGAACAGTTAAACTGCCTGCTGTTCTTTCAGGTCCCACAAATGTTCTGGTTTCTTTTTAAGAATTTTTGTGTATTTGAACCCTTTCAACAACAATGATTGTATGATTTTGAAATTTACAGAAGGTACAAACGCTCACTGATGCTTCAGAAGGAAACACAATGTATTAAATGTCGGGGGTGAAAACTTTTTGAACTTGAAGATCAGGGTAAATTTAACTTATTTTGTCTTCTGGGAAACATGTAAGCATCTGTTGTAGCTTCTGAAGGGCAGTACTAAATAAAAAAAATATGATATTTAGGCAAAATAATAAAAATGTACACATCTTCATTCTGTTCAAAAGTTTACAACCCTGGCTCTTAAAGCATCATTTTTCTTTCTGAAGCGCCAGTGAGCATTTGAACCTTCTGTAACAGTTGAGTCTCTCAGTGTAAAAAGATGGAACATAAAAAAATATCAAAATCAAAATACACAAAAATACTGAAAAACCAAAGAATTTGTGGAACCTGAAGTATTTTTCTAAAGAACAGCGAGCAGTTTAACTGTTCAGGACAAACAAGGCACTCATGAACAACTAGCACTTAAAAACAAAAAACAACTGGTTTTCAGATAACAACACAGTGTTAAGAATCAGGTGAATGGGGTTATTTTTAAAAATTCAACTATTATTTTCTCTTGTGGACTATATGTAAACACTTCACTTTTATGTGAAATACCTTATTCAGGTCAGTACTAAATAAAAAATAACATGCATTTTGCATGATCCCTTTTTTTGGTAAAATAATTAACATTTTGCAGATTTTGCAAGGTGTATGTAAACTTTTGACCTCAACTGTAGATATAACCACTTTGTTATGTCAAAATAAAACTTAAAATAGCATGAAAACATGATCTGTTTTTAGTGTGTAATCAGCTTGGCGAAATTTCCATTGTCTGTGACCAATATTCACAGAGCTTTGATGACTGATGATCCAAAAAAAAAAAAAAGGTTAAAAGTTAATTATTTTTTAATTTTGGAATAAATGTAAAATGCTTAAAACACTAAACTGATGAGATTCATACATGGCTTTAATAAACAGAATATTAATAACACTGTTACTGTAAAAATCTAAAAGATTTTTTTTCTGACAATGTTTATCTAACCAAGAAAATGTGACTGGGACATGAATTTACATTTTAAAAAAAAAAGATATTTGACAACGTATACTGGCAAACCTTTCACTGAGTACTGTTAGTCAAGTAAAATCTAACTGGTTCAAAGTTGAAAGGCCAAACTAACCTCGATTCCGCCCTGGAGCAGTTCTATCTGAGTGCCGCCCACATCCAGTGTCACCGCGACCGAGGCAAAAGGGCGACTGGCCATCTGCTGCCTTTCCCTCATCAGTTGCTGTGGCAGAAAGAGATAAAAAAAAAAAGGGGAGAAAAAAGTATGATACATTAGTAAATCTGTACATAAACTTTACAATTTCAAACAACTCTAAGATGCCAGTGCTGTTTGTCAAAAACTCAGATGTGAGATTAAAAGTGGTGACTGACAGCATAAGTGACATGACTCACAGAGAGTTGAGTGACTGATATTTATTGAACAGAAAAACCAAAAAGCACACTGTGAGGCGGTATGTAGGGATGCTGATGTGTTTGAGATAAAGAGGAAGAAATGGGGCTGCGAAAAGAAAAGAGGAGAATGTGAAAAAAGCGCAGAAAGATAGAGAGAGACAGAAAGTGAGAGAGAGGCCATTGACAGCATTTTGGCTGTTTTCCAGCACAGACAGAAACAGGTGGTTGAATAATTCATTTGTTCCATATAAAAAAGTTTGGAGGACCTGGCTAATCAAATGTCTGCGAAGATTGGAAGGAAATTTCTCTTGCCACAACATGCATGACAAGCAATTATTTTGCCATTGATTGCGTGAGCATCAGTATTCCAGTGGTGGAGTTTAATTAATGATGCATTCCCTGTAATTTCTCCATTCGACTGACTGGCTGGTTGCCCTTAAAGCAGAATTCACAACCTTCATACAAAATCCCATCCATAACCGATGGCACACTGCTTATTTTGCTTCTATGATAGACGCAGTTTATCTATCATGTGCACACGGTGCACAATTTTCCTTGCTTGCGCATGACACGGCCCAGGTCGAGAGTACTTCTGAAGGTGACATCAATATATTTATCAATATCAACTTCTCATCTGTAATCAGAATGTGTAGATGTCGGTGAATAAAAGAGAATGAGCATTCATGAGCATTCGCAGGTGTGACATGGGTACAAACGATCAATACAGTGCAATACAGAGCGTTCGATCAAACCAGTTTCTTCCACATTAGAGAATTCCACAAGGAACAATTAAAATACTTTTTCAGTGAAACATTCAATAGGCATTTTAATAAGAGCTCAAAGCCCTACTTTAATGTCTCATTTCATTTCATTACCAACAATAACATCAAACAATAATGAAAAACACTTCAGCAGGTACATAGAAAACGAAAGCTTCTGCCCTGGAGACAAACTTTGAAAGACATTGTACTTGAAAGAACACTCCAAATCAGCTTCTCTCACTTTAGAGAGATGGAGAAGTCGCAGGTGATGCCTCTATCATCTCTGGATAATCAATAGTGAAAAAACACACACAAAACATGAAGTGGTCCTCACCGACGGTCGATCAATATCTAAATGCGGGCTGATTTGGGTACCAAGGACGAGGCTGATTGCTATTGGATTTGTGACGAAGAAAAGAGTGCTGAGTTAAACTCTAATTGTTTCACGTAACGAAAGACAACTGCTGAGGTACTGTCGCTCGCCTGGTTTCA
The DNA here is from genome assembly GCA_019740295.1 of Labeo calbasu. Classification (NCBI taxonomy): domain Eukaryota; kingdom Metazoa; phylum Chordata; class Actinopteri; order Cypriniformes; family Cyprinidae; genus Labeo; species Labeo calbasu. The sequence continues at coordinate 260 of JAHKKF010510408.1, read as the reverse complement.
CAGCAATTCTGTATCATGTTCACGTCCTGACAAACATGCTGGGGTCCACACACACATGTATGCATGATTTCATATAAGCAAATTGAACAGCAAAAACTTAATTTCACTTCAATTCACTTCAAAAAGGTTATTTTTAAACGAATAAATGCTGCCTTGGAGAGCATAAGTATGGTTTCTGCTACTGATTCAATTTTTATAAATAGATTCGCACGTCCGACTTTTTTTCCTCATTATTGCGTGATGTAAAAACAGAATTGCAA
>JAHKKF010510407.1:0-12326 GCA_019740295.1 Labeo calbasu | reverse complement strand
AACATAAACATAAACGCGCACTCTCCGTTTCTGTCACCTGTAATGTGATGAGATCCTGGCGGGTGAACGGTTCATCTGTCAACAGGTCTTTATAACTCTTTGTCTTGATGTTGAGCTGTTCCACTGCCTAAACAAAACACACATACACAGGATTATGACTATTCATATACACATTTATACAGTTTAAAGGTTAATGCACCAATAATAAATTATTGACGCCAGCATGATATTAAAAGCGGCATGAACAACAGGATTGCCCTTGCTCTTTCGTGCAGACCTACATTTTCCACCATGCATGGAAACTGAACAGCAACAATGGGTAATTCAGAAATCATGAAGGTGACATTATATGGATTCAGAAGACTTGAAATATAGAGCATGAGTCATATTTTGGTATATTTTTAGTACTTTTTGGCACTGTTTTGGAGTTCAGCATTCAGTGGTCTCTGTTTTTGTTGAATAGAAAATAACAACAAACTTAAAGTTCATGGAAGAAGATGGAAGAAGAAAAAAAATCCAACAGGAGGGTAAATAAATTAAACAAAAATTAAAATTACAACTATATATATCTCCTTTAGTAGCAAATACAGACTGTTTAATTTAAAACATAAATTGATAAATAAAATAATGTTAATTAATTAATTGATTAATTAATTAATTAATTACATTTTAAAAGATTGTGAAAAATAAATTATGACTGGATTCAGAGGACTTGAAATATAGTGCATGAGTCATATTTTGGTATATTTTAGTACTTTTTGGCACTATTTTGAAGTTCTGCATTCAGTGCTCCGTTTCTGTTGAATAGAAAATAACATCAATTTAAAAAATACATTTCTGGAAGAAGAAACAAAATCCAACAGGAGAGTAAATAAATTAAACTAAAATTAAAATATTTATTTTTTGTTTAAATAATGGACTTATAATTTATTGATACAACTAAATATACATTCAGAAATATTTATTTATATACTCATTTTTATAAGTAATTTTAATGAATGAATATTTTTACTTTGGGTAAACTACTCCTTTAGTCTCAAATACAGACTGTTTAATTTAAAACAAAATGATTAATAAAATAATTTAAAATAAAATAATAAGTTAATTAATTAATTGATTAATTAAATTAAATTTAAAAAGGTTGTGAAAACCTAAATTATGACTGTTTTGATGCATATATGGATTCAGAAGACTTAAAAAAAATAGCGCATGAGTCATATTTTGGTATATTTTTAGTACTTTTTGGCACTATTTTGGAGTTCAGCATTCAGTGGTCTCTGTTTTTGTTGAATAGAAAATAACTTGAAGTTTAAAAAAATATTTCTGGAAGAAGAAACAATATCCAACAGGAGGGTGAATAAATTAAAATAATATTAAAATATTTATTTTCTTTGTTTAAATAATGGACTTATAATTTATTTATATAATTAAATATACATTTAGAAATATTTATTTATATACTAAATTTTATAAGTAATTTTAATGAATGAATATTTTTACTTTTGGGTAAATACTCCTTTAGTAGCAAATACAAACTGTTTAATTTAAAACATAAAATGATAAATAAAATAATAATAAGTTAATTAAGTAATTGATTAATTCATTAAATTTAAAAAGGTTGTGAAAAACTAAATTATGACTGTTTAGATGCATATATGAATTCAGAAGACTTAAAATATAGTGCATAAGTCATATTTTGGTATATTTTAGTACTTTTTGGCACTGTTTTGGAGTTCAGCATTTAGTGGTCTCTGTTTTTGTTGAATAGAAAATAACATGATCTTAAATATATATATATATTTATTTATTTATTTATTTCTGGAAGAAGAAACAAAATCCAACAGGAGGGTGAATAAATTAAACTAAAATTAAAATATTTATTTTTTGTTTAAATAATCGACTTATTTATTTATAAAACTAAATATACATTTAGAAATATTTATTTATATAATAACTTTTGTAACTAATTTTAATAAATGATTAATTAATTAATTAATTAATTAAATTAAAAAGGTTGTGAAAAACTAAATTATGACCGTTTTGGGTGCAAGATTAGTTTATCTCAGAGAGAACAAAATGAATGCTATGGAAGTATTGATTATAGTCCCATACAAGAAGGCCCCTGAAACATTTGGGATGCAGTGTATTTTACCTCATAAGAGAAAACATTCCCTGTGACTTTGTTGGTAACGATGTGGGAGTTGTTTGTGAACACAGTGTAGAGCACAGGACAGTGGTACTTCCCTAAAGTACAGGAGAGAAAGACAGAAAATGCACTGTAGAGGACTTCAATCCATTATCTCCTGTCATTAGCACATATTGTTGTTGACGCAGGCCAGGTAAGAGGATCACGAGCGTGCACACAAACACACGCACACACAAACATATTTACCTTCATTGTTTTTGCTGAAGTTAAGCTTGATGAGGGATTTAGCCTCAAGCTTCTACAGAATAAGAGAGAGAAACAGGAAGTTAAGGAGTTAGTGACTATATGCTCTCAGACACACCTACATTTCAAATATAATGTAATCATAGCCTGTGAATGACTGATTGTGTTTCATTATTAAGAATGAATTGGCTGATTCATACAGCACATGTTTGGGCAATGATAAGACGAACAGAACAGAACAGCACTCATTTTAATCCCCATCATGCAATGCTGGGGCTAGTATGGCTTTAACCACATTAACAAGTAAATTCCTGTGTCTACTGACACTTGATGAGATGAGCAAAGAAAGATTCATATGACCGCTAAAGTGTTGCATAATAGTGGCCATTAATAATGATAATATTTAAAAGTGACGCACACTACCGTTTAAAAATTCAGCGTCAGTTTGATTAAAAATGTCATTTTTTCCACTGCTAACATAGTTTATTATTCAGATAAACTTTAAGTAAACCATTCATGGTTGAGTCTGTTTGGTGTCACTAGTGTCTTTAAACTTGACAAAGGATTGCCTGCACTATACATTTAAACTGACCACACTATGATCCGGTGACACACTGATTCAGACTGTGTAGGATACAGGTCTTCATCCCCCAGGATTATTTCTCTTTAAGCCTCTCCCTCCCTGATAAAGCCAGTAGATGGGCGTCTGACTGCTAGACTCTGCCTCAGATTACAGACCGATTCCAGACCACCTGATGGAAATGGCAGGAACTACTTCAAAACCTCCAGCGGCAGTGTGACTGGCCGAATGGATTTTATCTATTAAAATTTGATTGGTCTATAGGCTTGATTGTACTTGCTAATATTATTTTTCCCCCACCCACACAGTCTTGCTTAAATCAGCAAAAGAGGTGGAGAAATTCCAAAAAAAAAAAAAAAAAAAAAAAAAGTCGTACAGATACATTTTTTTAAATTGATTTGTTAGCAAAGGACAATATTTGGCCAAGATAGATTTGAAAATCTGGAATCTGAGGGTACAAAAAAAAAAATAATAATAAAATATTGAGAAAATCACCTTTAAAGGTGTCCAAATTAAGTTCTTAGCAATCCACATTACTAATCAAAATTACATTTTGATTTATTTACAGTAGGAAATTTACAAAATATCTTCATGGAACATGATCTTTACTTAAAGGAGAAGTCCACTTCCAGAACAACAATTTACAGATAATGTACTCACCCCCTTGTCATCCCAGATGTTCATATCTTTCTTTCTTCAGTCGTAAAGAAATTATGTTTTTTGAGGAAAATATTTCAGCATTTTTCTCCATATAATGGACTGATATGGTGCCCCGAGTTTGAACTTCCAAAATGCAGTTTAAATGCGGCTTCAAACGATCCCAACTGCGGTTGTAAACGATCCCAGCCAAGGAAGAAGGGTCTTATCTAGCGAAAAAGATCTGTTATTTTCATAAAAAGAATACAATTTATATACTTTTTAATGTCAAACGCTCGTCTTGTCTTGCTCTCCCTGAACTCTGTGTATTCTGGCTCAAGGCAGTTAGAGTATGTCTGATTGATATTTTTCCTCCTCATCTTCAAAATAGCCCTATATCACTGTTTTTCATTTTTTGTTAAGGGTGTTTGATCTTCTTTGCACGTTCACTTGCAAAGACTGGGTCGGTACTTCTGCAGCGATTTAGGATCATTTTGAAATGATTTTTGAAGTTGAGGGAGAAAATATGATCAGAGTTTTTTGACATACCCTAACTGTCTTGAGTCAGAATACACAGAGTTCAGGCAGAGCAAGACAAGATGAGCATTTGAAATTAAAAAGTATTTAAATTGTATTTTTTAATGAAAATACCCAATCATTTAATAGATAAGACCCTTCTTCCTCAGCGTTTACAATCGCATTTGGGATCGTTTGAAGCCGCATTTAAACTGCATTTTGGAAGTTCAAAATCGGGGCACCATATCAGTCCATTATATGGAGAAAAATCCTGAAATGTTTTCCTCAAAAAACACAACTTCTTTACAACTGAAGAAAGAAAGACATGAACATCTTGGATGACGAAGGGGTGAGTACATTATCTGTAAATTACTGTTCTGAAAGTGAACTTCTCCTTTAATATCCTAATGTTTTTTGGCATAAAAGAAAAATCAATAATGTATTGTTGGCTATTGCTACAAATATGCCCATGCTACATACGACTGGTTCTGTGGTCCAGAGTCACATATTATGAATTTTGCGCAGTAAAAGGTCTACATTCGGAAAGTAAATGGTCAGTTGATTGATTTCATGTCTTTAAGAATACTTACCTGTGCATCTACCACTAATAATAATTATTATTCAACTTGATTAGTTTCCTAAAACACCACTGTGACAAAACTAAACAACTAATAAGAAGTTCAAGTTCACATTAAAGTCCAGCTACAATGTCAAAATTAAACGCTTACTAAAAAAGGTTGACATTTTCCATTTACTTGCATTTGACCATTAACTTACATACGATAACTGTGAATGTGAAAATGTGTCAATAATTATTGAAATATTCATTTGAAATCTCAAAGGGTACTTCAAATGAATATTTTCTACTGGGCTGACAAAAGAAAAATTAACAAACACACTGACAATTCAAAGACACAATATATATAAATATATATATATATATATATATATAAGAGTGATACAACATAACACGTATCTGATTACCTGCCTCACTACTACTCATCTAAACTAGTGCTGTGCAACGATTAATCACGATTAATCGCATCCAAAATAAGTTGATGTTTACATAACATACTGTGTATGTTTATTATGCATATATAAATACAAACACATGCATGGATATATTTAAGAAAAATGTTATGTTTTTTAAATATGTATATATAATATTAATTATCAATAAAAATACATATATGTAAATACATGAAAATATTTTCAAAATATATCCATGCATGTGTGAGTATTTATATGCATAATAAATATACACAGTACACACATATTATGTAAACAAAAACTTGCGATTAATCACGATTAATTGTTGCACAGCACTAATTTAAACAAGTTTGCAAAGCAGAACACATGAGAGCATGATGTCTGCACAGGAGAACAAGTCCTGGCATGTCCAAAAGATCTTCCTAAAAGTCACTCTAACACACACACACACAAAGAGTCTGTGTTTCTCATCAGCCCTAGTCAACTCCAGCTCTTACTTTCCTCCTCTCCATCTAGCGAGACAAATCAATCATGAATACTTCAGATAACGCTGTCACACTGTGTGTACGAACACACACACAAACTCACAGTGGCATGTCCAGACATGCTCTCACTGAGATGCACAGCTATGAAGATGTAAAGATGCATTACAGATGACATCCATGTGCATTGACAGACAATGAATATGGATTTTAAAGCAAGTAAATATAGAACGCTCTACATCATGCTGTCTGTAAACATTCACACAACTTTTGCTGATGCTAGTGCTAACCGATTATGCATGCAGCCTGCACAGAGAACCTATAACTCCTATTTCATAAATTAAGAGTGCAGTGACGTGCGTCCGTCCAGCGAACTGATTATACAGCAATTTACACCCACATCCACTCTTGGCACACTGAACGCTGTTAGCCACCATCAGCGGGACTGTGAAATATCTTCTTTATAGTCTCAATAATGATTTCTAGATGAGTACAGTAATAGAGTATTTTCCCTCTAAGCAATGCATTAAGCTTGACTACTCTTGAAAACATAAAATGAAACTCTCAAAGCAGAAAATACCTACTGTTTGGCAGCATGTAATGAAATTAAGATTATAAAAGGCTTTCGGTTATCTTACATTTGATTGGCGCTTTCATCTTATTTATTTTCCTAGTGTATTTTTATTTGTTTTTAACGACATAGTAAATCCATTTTTTTATTTTTTACGGTTATTTCTTACGCATCTGTTATGATTATTTTGAAAAACTTTTGGGTACAATAGAGCATTTTCCCTCTAAGTGACACATTAAGCTTGACTATAAAACATAAAATGAAACTCTCAAAGCAAAAAATACCTACTATTTGGCAAACATGTGACAAAATTATGATTATGAAAGGCTTTGGGTTATCTTAACATTTTATTTGCACTTTCTTACCAAAGTATATTGTGCTTTGAAAGTGTTTTTGTTGCTAAGTGGTTATTTTAGCATTAAACATATGATATTGTAGTATTTAAAATGCATTCATGTTTTAAATATTAATTTTAGTTCTGTTAATTTTATTTTGTAATTTATATCATATAATATAGTATTTTAACATGATTTTCATTTAAATTTTAGCAATTTTGTTATCTGCTTTTGTCAATTTCATGAGTTTTGTATTTTTTTATATTTTTATTTTCTTCATTTTTTTTTATTCAGTTTTAAATGGACTATTTATAATTTCTCTATTTATTTAAAACTATTTATATAATAGTTTTAGTTAATTGGTTATTGGCTCAGGATAAAAAGTCCACATATGAGGCTCAGGCACCTGATTCAATGCAAGTCTATCTATGCTTTGGCCTAGTTTATTATCTGAAAGGTAAAAATCATAGTCAAATCGTATAAAGAAGTTCTCACACATCTTGACTCAAGATGTCACATGATTTAAAGTCTGTATCACAAGCAAGATACAAGTTTTTTTTCTTAGGGTAAGAGGTTTACTAACCCTAAATACAAGTTTGCCTTGGAAAACAACACTAAATATGATTATTTTTCTAAAACCTGCAGTGCTCTTTTAATCATACGTACAATAAGAGATTCTGCTTTATAGCTTTTGATACTCTAGGATGCACATGCAAGCACACAGATAGCATCATCTGGAGTTGATGATATTGCCGTTTACTTGGCGTAATCAGTCAAACACTTGGCTTCTCCTTACATGGACTCTGACGCCCTCTAGTGGTTGAATCCATACAGGATATTTTATCATAAAAAGCTTCCACCTCTTAATGATTTTAAAGTGTATTGATCAGTGTCAAATAAATAATAAATTGAAACAACAGAAATACCTCTCCAGTAATGGGGTTAGTACCAAACTTCTTAATCCAAGGCACAATGCTCCTAAAGAGAAAACAAATATTAATCTTTTTTTCTTGCAACAACACGCCACTTAAGATAATACTTCCATTCAAAAGTTTGGGGAATGCAGTAAAACTAAAAACATAATATTCTAAAATATTAGCCAAATTAAAATAACTTTACTATTTTAATATATTTTAAAATGTAAATTATTCCTGTGATGCAAAGCTGACTTTTCTGCATCATTACTCCAGTCTGAATAAAAGTACTAATTTCACCCCTTTAAACTTTTTAAGGGTAATGTATTTTATAATGAATATAAGCTACTAAAAATAGGGACATAATTAATGCAAGTAAGTGAATATAAAACCATGAATACAATACTTTTTAAATAGCAATTTATTCCTGTAATCCAAAGCTACATTTTCAGCATCATTACTCCAGTCTTCAGTGTCACATGATTCTTCAGAAATCATTTGTATATGATTTTTTGCTGCTCAAGAATTCTGATTATTATCAACGTTGAAAACAGTTTTGAGGCTTAATATTTTTGTGGAATCAGAATATTATTTTTCAGGATTTTCAAAATATTTCTCAAATTTTGTTCTTCACTTTTTGACAATAGAAAAATCCAAAAAACATGTTTTTACAATATAACTTTAAGTAACAATGTCTTTACTGTCACTTTTGATCAATTTAATGCATCCTTGCTGAATAAAAGTATTAATTTCACCCCCTTAAACTGTTTAAGGGTAACGTATTTTATAATAAATATAAGCTACTAAAAATAGGGATATAATTAATGCCTGCAAGCGATTATAAAATCATAAATACAACATTTTTTAAATATATTTTAAAAAGCAATTTATTCCTGTGATGCAAAGCTACATTTTCAGCATCATTACTCCAGTCTTCAGTGTCACATGATCCTTCAGAAATCATTCTAATATGATGATATGCTGCTCAAAAAAGATTTCTGATTATTATCAATGTTGAAAACAGTTTTGTGGCTTAATATTTTTGTGGAATCAGACTATTATTTTTCAGGATTTTCAAAATATTTCTCAAATTTTGTTCTTCACTTTTTGACAATAGAAAGTCCAAAAAACATGTTTTTACAATATAACTTTAAGTAACAATGTTTTTACTGTCACTTTTGATCAATTTAATGCATCCTTGCTGAATAAAAGTATTAATTTCACCCCCTTAAACTGTTTAAGGGTAATGTATTTTATAATAAATATAAGCTACTAAAAATAGGGATATAATTAATGCCTGCAAGTGATTATAAAATCATAAATACAACATTTTTTAAATATACTTTAAAAAGCAATTTATTCCTGTGATGCAAAGCTACATTTTCAGCATCATTACTCCAGTCTTCAGTGTCACATGATTCTTCAGAAATCATACGTATATGATTTTTTGCTGCTCAAGAAGATTTCTGATTATTATCAATGTTGAAAACAGTTGTAATGGGTAATGTATTTTATAATAAATATAAGCTACTAGAAATAAGGATATAATTACAACATATAAGCTATTATAAAATCATGAACGCAAAGAAAGAATGCAAAGAATGCTGCTGGTGAGAGTGATATACTCACATTAGATCAAAAACTACTCCATCCACCGTGCACATGGGATACTCAAAGGGCTGAAGAGACAAACTATGCAAGACATAAGAGATAAAAATTAAAAGACTTGATAGCTAGATTTGATGTTACATGATTTTTTGAAACATCAAAAAACAGACAAATGTGTTCAAAATAGCATTATTTTCAGAAAGTCAACCTACGAATGGCTTACAAATAGTTATCTCTTTCTATTAAAAGCTAAATAGAAAAGTTTTTTAACATGAGGGAATTTTTTTTTCAACTTTAAATCACATATAACCAATAAAAGCATAATTTGAAATCCTTGATCAGCAGTTATGAAAGCAGAATCTATTGTACTAAACCTAAATTACTGACCAGAAGAAACACAAAGGACTTTTTTTTTTTAATCAAACATGAAAGAAGTGAAAACTCACCTGCAGTGATCAAAGGGCAGACGTCTGAAATTGGCTTGTGGGATTTCTATAAACATGATGACAAAAGGCTTATTTTACTGATCCCAGAGGGTTTCAAAGTGGAAAAAGCACTAGCAATATCAAACAAAAAGTGTACAAAATAAAACTATATTACATAACATAGATTACACAACGAATTACATACACTACTGTTCAAAAGTTAGGGGTTGATAAAAAAAAAGATTTTTTTGTAATGCTGTTGAAAAAACTATTGTAAAATATTATTAAGGTTTTAAATATCTTCTTCTGTTTTAATATATTTTAAAATGCAATTGTTTTCATTAGATATTAAATATGAATTTTCAGTAGCCATTAATCCAGTCCTTCAGAAATCATTCTAATATGTTAATTTTTCTAAAAATATTTCTTATTGTTAAGAGTGTTTTATTAATGTTTTAGTGGAAACCATGACATATCAATTACTTGAAATAGAACTATTTTGTTACATTATAAATGGCTTTACTGTTACTTTGGATCAATGTAATGCATATTTGCTGAATAAAAGTGCAAAAAAAAAAAAAAAAAAACCCACCTTACTAACCCCAAATTTTGAATGAAACTGTACAAACCGAGGACCTGATTTAATTATTCATTCAGGCCTGAAAAATCACAATTTTATTATTTTTCTGACAATGGGGAAACCCTGAATTGTTTTACAATGTGTAATGATTTGTCTCACATTATATTACATTGCACTTTACTTTATAAAACATACAAACTGCATTATGACACGCCGCATCTAAACTTCTAATGTAAAATAATCTCTGAATACCGTGTTTATTTGTTTTACTGATATTGTAAAATATATCCCAGTGTTTTGATTACTATTGAATATTTTTAACAGATATTTTCTTAGCACAAATAGTTCAGTATGTCAAGACTAGTGTAAGTACCTGATTTCTTCCCTCCATAAAACTGAGTGTATTCTGCACATGTGATGTACCTGAAACAGACAGACATAGACATAACGAACATTATAATTATTAAGAATTAGAGTTTAATTAAACAATAACAAATGGTTAGCAATCACTACTAAAACAACGCTAAAACGTAACTACAAAAAAGATACTGCAGTTGCAATTACAAAGATGCATTAATGACAGCTGAACTTGTATACAATCTTAAGACAAACAAGTTATGAACCTCAGATTAACGTTACACATAACACGATATCACTGCAATAAAGAATATATTAATTTTGTTTTCAGTGAAATCATATAGATAATATAACTATATGATGCTCAACAATTACTGTTCATTGCAAACATGTCATATTTTACTCGCGTTACGTTTCATAACAACTCACATCTTATCTTTCTGATGCTGTCTTTTCCCCATTTTTGTGGACAAAGAGGTGGTAGTAAATTAAAAAATAAAAGTTTGTAAACGCACAAACAACCAACACAAAACCTCCGACTGTTTAAAACACACTTCCGGCCAACGCTTAGTGCAACAGTAAAATGCGTCCGATGTAAAACAGAAGAACGTTTTTATTTTCCTTTTACAGGAAGAAAACATATTGATTGACGATCTAGGTAATCTGAAGAAAGCTTTACGACTGATTTTAAGATATAATATGTAGATTTTATTTATGTTCATAAGATCTATTTATCTATCTGTCTGTATGCTGGCTGGCTGGAAAATAAATTGCTGAGCTTTATAACGTGTCGATCAACCATTTGAAATATTATTGTGCCAGTTATCTTTGCTTTATATTAGATTTCTTTTGAGGTAGCTAGGTTTATTATCGTTAACTACAACTTGCTATGCCAACATAGCAGTTTTCGTTGAGTTGAATAAAGTAGGCTACTAAAATAACTAAAATATAGCTGAAAAAAATATATAGAAACATTTAAAAAAATAAATTTAATAAAATAATATAGCTGCAAGCAGAGATTACTGGGGTTCAAGCGCTTTAAGGCAAATATAGAAAAAAAAAATTGTTTAGCTAGTCTGTAACCACCTAAATCATTGACTGAAAAAAGGTTTTTAACAAATACAGGTAATTTGCCATAGAAATATGAAGTTTTTTAATGTCTGTGACTGCTATAGCGCCAGCTGTGGCCCGATCCCCTTAAAACTTTGCATGCTTGTCTAGAATCACCTGTCACATTTGCTCAACTTGTTTCGTGAAGTTCTGAGTTTTCGTTTAGGCTTTATAGGATTTTGAGTCAATTTGGACAGGCCTCTTTTCTGAACTATCCCCTTATAGTTTCCCAAAGGGTACATTTCAACATTTTTTTGATAATTATTGGCCTAGAGAGTCTAGAGAATTGTACTGCAGTGTTTTTTTTCCAGACTGAGCCTAGGACTAGTTCACAGAAGTAGGCTTTTTACATCTTCTCAATCATTTAAAGGGGTCATCGGATGCCCATTTTCCACAAGTTGATAAGATTCTTTAGGGTCTTAATGAAAAGTCTATAATGTACTTTGGTTAAAAATTCTCAATGGTTGTGTAAAACAACACCATTTTTACCTTGCCAAAATCAGCTCTGCAAAAATCATCCCATTCTGGTCGAGGCTGCTTTAAATGCAAACGAGCTCTGCTCACCCCGCCCCTCTCTTCTCTCTGTGGAGTGACGAGCCTGTTTACTTTAGCCGCGTTTAGCCGCTAAACTTGCTAACTAGTACATTATTAGGAAAGGGGATCGCAAAGATTCATTAAAAAAAAACCTTATACTCATTTCTGCTGTAGGTGAAGCTGGATCATGAATGATTTGTGTGAACATAGACGGATATATGTAGATCGGGAGGCGCATTCCTTTCACAAACAAATGTAATCCACTGCATCTTCAGCGGCTCAGATGTCGGGAGTAAATG
>JAHKKF010510406.1:0-10964 GCA_019740295.1 Labeo calbasu | reverse complement strand
GCAACTAGCGTCAACTTCTCCAGACTGTAAATCGTTGGAAAACTGGGGCAAAAATAGTGTAGTGTATTCCAGGCTTCAGTCTTAGGATGAGTCAAACATTTAAATTACTACATTAATTTAAAACAAATATATCATACATGTCTTAACGCTTCATATTATTAGAAAGCACATTAGCTTCTGTCACATTTACAACTCTGCGTGTTTGCTGCGTAAAAATATAGGTTGATTTTCACATTGTTCTGAACAAAAACAGCAGACGGACTTACTGAAAAATGCAAATTCGTTCTCTGCCAGTAGGTGGCGCTTTTGGAGCAGCAGAAATAGAGCGGTTACGCCAGTAATGGCTGTACACAAAGAAATGCTGCACTCAAATGTGTCTTTATCATGCATTACTGTACATTCACATACAGGGTGTGTCTGAAGCTTGGTGCTAATGCGACCTTCATAGTGACAACAGCCAATCACATTACTTTTCCAGTGTTGCATGAACGTGATTGGCTGATCGGCTGGAGCCTGCGCTGACACTTGAAAGGTTGAAAAACTTATGCCGCAAGCAACACCAGTGGCACAACGCAAAAAATACACAGTTCAGTTCACCAACTACAGTCATTTTTTATAGGCAGTCATTGCAGTAGTTTTAATATTATTACAGAATACAAAAGATCACAACCTCTACAATTCCCTTGGAAAGTAGACTGTGGACTTCAAGATCGATCATGATATAAAATCATCAGATCGCCCAACCCTACTGCAGCAAGAAGCATGACTGACTCAAAAATAACCTGCCCAATATCAAAACTAGGAATAGTACCTCAGGACGTACATATACAGTCCTCTTTAATTTCATAAATCCACGCTAGATGGCTTTAAGTCAGGCATGACAACCTATCTGAACCTGTGCCAAATCTGGATGCATGTAAATGATGATCAGAATGTCAAACTACAGCTAAATCCTGTCTCATCATAACGCAGCATGTAGGATCTGAAAATCCTTGTGTACAATGTACACAAGCAGGATGAAGAAGTGCATTTAAGGTCACACAGAGAGATTTGGAAATGATGGACAATTTCTATTATGACAGAAAGTAATTAATTGTTAACAGCCACGCCACACAGAAAGCGACATCAGAATTACAAATGAAATAAGTTGTATATAAATAAATAAATGGCCAATAATAGCAGGTCATTGAAAAATCATCAACAGAAACAGCTATCAATGCAAAGCATTAACGAATAATGAAATAGCTGAACAGCCACATCCTAGTCATCCCAATGCCGCAGGCTAAATATGTATGAAAAGGACTTATTCTTATTACTATTATTATTTTTCATGAATGGCCTGGATTTTTTATTTTTCAGAAGCATGTCTGACAAACAGCCCTTTGGCACTGAACATCTTGTACTAAACCTTATTTACAACAAATTCAATGCTAGAGTGGGAATTTCGCAGCAGCCTTGTAAACATTTTACAAAATGTGTGTTTATAAATTATAAAATGAACTCATACAAAATGTAGACACATATTATGGCTCACTCTCAAAGCCAAGTCCACCTAGACTTTATATTTGGACATCAAGGACAAGTGCATCTCTTTCTGTATGATTTGGGGGAAAAATTAATAATAATAAAAAATAATAATAAATTAAAAAATGAAATAAAAGAATATATATTAATATTTCACTATATTACTAAAAAAAATATAATAAAATAACATAATATAAATATTATTAACTAAATAAAATATACAAATTACTAAAAAAAAAATATTGCAATTTCAGTGTAAAAATAAAAAAATGGGTTTTTGAGAAAAATGTATTAAGAAGAAAAAGAAGAAGAAATATAATGTTATTTTATATTTAACTATGAAATTACAACAGTAGTATTTATGGTCTTAATTTCTTCATTTTAAACTTTAAATCATCCAACTTCAGTTTTGACGGAAATCGGCTCTTAGAGCTTCTTGGTTGATAAGTGCTTATAATTACAAGTACGTGAAAATGGTTGGTATATGTTGCGTTCCCAAATGCGTATCAAAATGACCCAAATTCAGAACAGACGGAGAGTTTGAGTTTGAGCAGAGCAGCATTTACTGAAAAACCAGATGCTGCAGAGCGCATATATTTACCTAGACTTTGCGATTTCACACTAAGCCATGTTGAGTTTTATTCTGATTAATAGTGCAGCTTTCTAATATAGCTCAGTGTGGGCACATACAAATATGCATGTGATGCTGCCATTATTTTCTAGCAAATGTGTGTGACTGTTAACAAAGCTGCTTCATATTTAAGAGCATCTTAAGTCTACCTACGAGGTTCAAAAACGGTCAGTATGATGTTTATGTAGACAGTGACTGAGCCTAGTAAGGCCCATGACATACTGCAGTGATAGAATCAATACTATGCAACAATAGGGATTTTTAGCATGATGGAGACCCAACTGACCTTAGGAAGAGAAGCTCTTGATCCTGAGCTCTGGGTGGTCATGGTCAGCACAGTAGTGATGCCCAAACCTACACGGGCAGGAGCAGCGTCCATGTTGATCCAGAAGGACACCCAAGACAAAATGACGATCAGCAGACTGGGAATGTACATCTGGATCAGATAATATCCCATCTGTCTCTCCAGGTGGAAACGAGCCTCTATGCAGGTGAACTTCCCTGAAACACAAATAATATGCGATTTTCATTGTCAGCTCACTTTTTATTTGATTCTCCAGTGTTTCGTCATCACAGGGTTTTAAGTAAGACTGGGAAACGAAAGCTGGTTCATAATCAGAAACCGTTCCAAAATACCAGAATCAAATGAGGTTTGATTCTATTAAGAGTTTCCCCAGCTAAAATATAGATACTGAATGTATGAAGCAAATCAGAGAGCATGACCAGTGTAGTTCAATTACAGAACGAATGGCTCTTGATGTGAAGTGGTATGAGTTGGTTCCTTTTAGGGAACTGAATGCATAATTCACAAAAAGTGCAGTCTGATTCCTAAATAAATCACTTTTGTGAACTGGTTATTTTGTAAATCAAATATACACAGCTCACAAACTTGGATCAGTGTAGTTACTGACTGTTTTTCCCATATGACAACAAATACAATACATGTCATGTGTTTGTTAGTAGTACTTTGTAAAAAATAAATTAAATGTTTCCATATTTTGGATTAGTATCGCTTGTTTAGCATGTATGGCACCTCAAAAAAAAAAAAAAAAAAAAAAGTAAAAAAAAAAATACATGTAAAATAAAATAAAACCTGCAAAAGTCATCAAAAGGAGAATTTTTAAAAATGTATTTTATTAAAATGATCAAATATTTGGCAACAGAACTTCCTGGCTGAAATTTCTTCCTGGAAAATGCAAAAAAATTGGAATTGGAATTGGAAATGTAAAACAAAAAAAAAAAAGTTATGTAATTCTGGTTGCTTGTTTTGTGTTTATGCCACCTCAAAATAAATAAATAAAAATTAATAAATAAAAAAATAAAATAATCAATCTGCAAAAGTCAATAAAAATCCATCGAAACACTTTTTGGAAGAATTATTAAAACAATCTAATCATGCAGCAATAGAATTTAATTAAAATTTTAATTTTGCAAATGCAAAATATTATTACAACTGCAATACAATCATAATTTACCCAAAAAAAAAAACAGAGGGAACCATCAAGAAACTGTTAACCAACCGGACAATGGAACCAAAATTGTCAAATCTCATTCCTAGATTTAAAGTCCCAAAAAATGGACCCATTAAAGATCCAGAACTGAAATAAGAAACAGGAACTGGAACCAGAATTGTCAAATCCCTTTCTTAGTTTAAAAGGTCTGTGACGCTTCCACGTTCCCACACTATAACTAGACAGCCGAGCTGAAAATGTCAGGGTCAAGGTTCATTTAACTTCCAGCATTTACTCAGCTGAAGTGGAATTGTGGAGCTTTCGCAGTTGTTATTGAGCTGATGCAGCATAAACCTCTAGATTATTCCCTTACCCTTGGGAATATTAGGTATTGACTACAATGTTGCATAAATGAATATAAATAAAGACAAAGAAAAATGCCAGTATTGACTCAAACAGAAGCTCAAACACAGAGAGCAAACACTTTCTTTGGACTGCGGTCTTTGTTGATCGTAAACAGCCAAGCGAAAAACAGGAGAGCTGCAACTGACCAGCTCTAAAATTAAAACCACATCAGTATCTATTTCTCCCAAGGGACTTGGAGGATGCAATCGGATGAGGAAGACAAACTGAGAGGAGGCTACACTGCAGCTTAGGCCTGCTCTGCAAATCAAAATAGATTGCCACTAATAAATCTGAGAAAAAAGACACTTTAATTTCCGGTTAATGCTTGACTGGGGAGCAGCAGAGCGCATGTACTCAGCACAGCGCCGACCGTCCAGTGCTCACGCTGGAGCGACACGACTATGCAGAGAGAGAGAAATGGAGACAGTGAGGGATGATCAGAGCGTAAGGGCATCTTCAGGGTCTTTCACGGACTTTGAGGAGCACAAACACAAAGGTGAGAGGTGAAGTGCAAAGCAAGCAAAGTAAAGAAATATGACCTGTTCCTGCATAAGAGATGCACATTGGAGAGAGAGAGAGAGAAAGAGAGAAAGACAGAGACACAAAGAGAGAGAGAGAGAGAATTGCGCAAATATTGAGCCCTATTAAAGTAATGAATTCTGACTGGTATTAGTTTGTTCTGGATTAGCTCATAGTCACCCATGCAAATATAGACAAGAGAAAAGTGATATCTAGATGAATAATACTTGATACAAAACAAAAATGACAGGTCCGCACGGGCAGAAATGTGTGTAAACTTTTTGTAAATAAATACTTTTTAAATTTAATTTAAAAACCAACCTCACTGTTTATTAGCAAGAGCCTATTAAAATAATGTCAAATAATTTACTGGTAACACTTTACAATAAGAGGTCATTTGTAAACATTAGTTAAAGTATTAACTAACATGAACACAGTCCATTAACTAATGTTAACAAACACAACTTGTGATTTAATTATGCATTAGTAAATGCTAAAATTAACATTAACTAAGACTAATAAAATGCTGCAGAAGTATTGTTCAACTTTTAGTTAGATTTTAATAAAGTATTAGTAAAGAATGAAATTAACTAAGACTAATAAATGTTTTAGAAGCGTTTTTCATTGATGTTACGTTAACCAATTTAGTTAACTAATATTAACAAGTAACACTTTATAACAAAGTTCATTATTTAACATTAGTTAACTACATTAGTTAACATGAACTAAGAACAAACAATACTTCTACAGTATTTATTAATCATATTAATATTAATTTCAGCATATTAATATTAATTTCAGCATATTAATATTAATTTTCAGTATATTAATATTAATTTCAGTGATTAAAATCACTGTTTCGTTAACATTAGTTAATGCACTGTGATGAAACATATGAACAAATAATGAATGACCGTATTTTTATTAACTAATGTTAACAATGATTAATAAATAGTCTTATAAATGTATTGTTCATTGTTCATGTTACTTAAAATATTATCTCATGTTAACAAATGGAACCTTATGGTAAAGTGTTATTTTTTTACATTTTATTTTTGAATTACATTTTTTTATTATGAAGTCCATATAGACAGAAGTCTATCAAATGATAAACCATGTTTTACATTTTTTCAAACCATATTTTCAAAGAAACAAAAAGCATAAAAAAGAACAAATAAGCATGAAGATACCAACCCAAAAAGGGGAGATGAAACCTACATTAACATATTTTTCTTCATTAAGAAATATTTTGTGACAAGTAAAAAATCTTGCATTGCTGATATGTCAGGTTGTAGCAATGCCTGTAACTGCTCATTATATATAGTGTAAATTATGTAGTTGTCTTGTTTTTGAGTAAATTCAATTTAAAGCAAGTATTTGTATTTAAACATATAAATTTAATTCTGCTTGCGTTTCATGATTGAGCATCAATGCTATGATTAAATTAGATTATACCATTATTCACAATAAAATTGGAATAGTAAAATCTGAATCCCATTTGAACTGAATCTAAGGTTAATCAAAGAATGTTTCATGTAATTGTAACACAATACAGTAACCTTTTTTCTTTTAGAAGTTCTGATTTCAGATAAATGTGACCTCCTTTAAAAAAAGCCTAATGTTAAAGCAAAAATAAAGTATATCCACTAAAACTTTATCGAACAAAACAAAAACACAAACTCTCATTATCCCAGTGATAATAATTCAAGAAAAGAGACAGGGAATCTGCTCTGACTGTCCCTGCTGTTTTGGCTTGCTTCTATTTTCGATCTGAACTAGTCTGGCCTTCAGCAATTTTCCAGTTTATCTGGAGTGTAACAAATCCTGACTGTCAACGCTGGCCGAACAGATGGTATTTAACCCAATCGAAAGTTCATGAAGAAGATTCAAAGCAGAGCTGTGGTCCCCAACCTTTCATTGAACCCGTTTGGGTACCAAGTGCTTCGTAACAAAAGATCCAACAAAAGTGATTAGCATTTGTGTCCGGTGTGTAGTGTAGTGTACAGCTTCACATGCAGATGAGCGACACTCACCTGTATTATAGTGCTTGGTGCAATAGCGCAGATCCTTCTCTTCTTTCAATATAAACTGAGGTAAAGTCAGTCCGTCCGCTACCTGCACGGCTCCCTTTTCATCCCACTCGAATATAAGATCGTTCATCGTGTAGCCAACTAGCGGAGGAACAATGACAGAAAAAAGCTTTGTTTGTGCCAGCAGGAATATGTAATCATGTAATCCATTAAAAAAATGAACTGTAATTTGATTATGAGCATTTAAAAATGTAATATACTTTAATTACAAGCACTTAATTTTTGGAACATGATGACGTAATCCAGATTACATGCGATCAGTTACTACCCAACGTTGAAAAATCAATACAAATAATGGCAAAATGTGGAAAGAAATCACAGACCATAATCAAAGCTAGTGCATTTGTCTGCATGACATGTAGAAAACGGGAGAGATTTGTTAAAATATTACATAACCCCATCCGTCACCCACTCTAAAACACTCTACCCCTCAACAAAAAACCCTTCCACATCCGTCATTGGACTCCTAGTGCTCATAATTTTCAAAAAGCTTCAATCAAACAAAGTTTCCCCCCCAAGAAACACGCTATAATTTGGCAAATTTGAGAATCAATAGTAAATAACATAGAAGCGTAATGGCAGGAAGGGCCGGCGCTGGCTTGCGCTCGAAGCGTCTCTCTGCTGACTGCTGAATCTACTTGAAGGCGGCTTTAAATCACTACGCTCTTCATCTGCTGGTGCCAGCCAGTACAACATCCATCTCTGCACCGCTGAATAAATCCTCTCCATCTGGCTGAAAGGATCAGGGCATACTTACAGCTCTCCAGCTGCATTATACAGGTCTGCACATCCATAGGGAAATTCTTCAGGTCCATGGGGCAGGCCAGAACCAGTGTTATTCTGAGAACAACAACAGCCACGATCAGCAACAAACTCCACGACAGATCAAATTAGACAGCTCTTTCTTTCCTCTTTTTCACTGGTCAAACCATTAAAATTTAAAGGAACAATTTACCCAATCAGTATTTTTAGTACAATTATACCCGCCTTATTTTTCCCGTAAGAGCGGTCGCAGCCATTTGTAAATTTAATGCGTCTGGTTTATTTGCTTCCAGCTATTTTTAGCTGTACAAAACAGCTCATTTTGCTGCTTCATATTGCAAATTTGTGTCTTACCATATTGTTTTAATGTATTATCCTAATTATAAACACAGTGGTTTGTAGTGCAAACAGTGCATTTACTGCACTTAGTATTTCCCAACAGCAGCTAATGAACCAGAAGTCTTGGACATTAATTCTGCGTTGAAACTGGCCTTTTATTTTAGTAAATGTATTGATAATTTGCATTAGTATTGTTAATAATTAGTTTTAGTGATTTTAAAATGTAACTCCTTTTTTTTTTTTGCATTTTTGACTATTTTCACAAAATGTTCACTGCCCTCACAATATTTCGTGTATTAAAATCTGAACATGCAATGTCAACAGAAAGACCATCTGCTTTTAAACCAACCAATCAACAAACAAACATGCTTTATTCTAAATTCTTGGGGTGTGTGATATTGACAAAAAAAACCCCATCTCAATAGTTTCTGTGATTTTATCAACAACAATAATTAGACAGTATTTTGCTGAGATATGTAGATACTTTAAAGGAGAAGTCCACTTCCAAAACAAAGATTCACATATAATGTACTCACCCCCTTGTCATCCATTCATGTCTTTTTTTCTTCAGTCGTAAAGAAATTATGTTTTTTGAGGAAAACATTTCAGCATTTTTCTCCATATAATGGACTGATATGGTGCCCCGATTTTAAACTTCCAAAATGCAATTTAAATGTGGCTTCAAACGATCCCAAATGCGGTTGTAAACTAGCAGAGGAAGAAGGGTCTTATCTAGCGAAACGATCGGTTACTTTCATTAAAAAAAATACAATTTGAATACTTTTTAACCTCAAACGCTCATCTTGCCTTGCTCTCCCTGAACTCTGTGTATTCTGGCTCAAGACAGTTAGGGTATGTCGAAAAATTGTATTTTCTCCCTCAAGTTCAAAAATTATTTCAAAATCATCCTATATCGCTGCAGAAGTACCGACCCAGTCTTTGCAAAGTGAACATGCAAAGAAGATCAAATACCCTTAACAAAAAAGGAAAAACAGCGATGTAGGATGATTTTGAAATTTAGGGAGAACATGAGATGGGAGTTTTTCGACATACCCTAACTGTCATGAACTGGAACAAAAACAGTTCAGGCAGAGTAAGAAAAGACAAGCTTTTGGCATTAAAAAGTATATAAATTGTATTATTTTTATTTCAATAACCAATCGTTACGCTAGATAAGACCCTCCTTTCTCGGCTGGGATCGTTTACAACCGCATTTGGGATCATTTGAAGCCGCATTTAAACTACGTTTTGAAAGTTCAAAATTGGGGCACCATATCAGTCCATTATATGGGAAAAATGCTGAAATGTTTTCCTCAAAAAACAATTTCTTTATGACTGAAGAAAGAAAGACATGAACATCTTGGATGACAATGGGGTGAGCACATTATATGTGAATCTTTGTTTTGGAAGTGGACTTCTACTTTAAATGTGAAATTAAAATCGGCAGTAGGTTGGAGCAAGTTGCTGTTAATAAGTTAGTCATTGCAATTAAACCGAATCATTTAAATGGTTGATTCATTCAGGAACGAAACACCGTCATGTTGCTCAGAGATGCAATGTTTGGAATTATATTTGTTGGCAAAATTAAGTAAAAACAGGCAATATTGTGTCTAAAACGTATGTATCTTATTAATTTCTTGTTTATTGAACTATTGTATAAAATCAATATCACATTTGTAATCATCCTGACTTTGGAAGAAAAAAAAAAAAAGCAGCACTCTTCGTGTGCTATTGATTAACTATCAAAATCACACACTGTTAAAACAACAATTACGATATTTTCGCAAATGATATATATATCGCACATCCCTACTAGTTTTATGCATTCTTTTGTTAAACGAACACTTGAAAGTAGGTAAGTTTCATAAAAAAAGCAACGTTTTGTTCAAAAAGCTGAGAAAATTGTGTTTTTATTCTAGCTTAGATTCAGAAATATCAAACATAAATGAAGCTGATTGCTTCCATTAGCTTCACAGTCCTAAAACACATTCTGGATCGACACTTCATTTGCTAACGTTAGGCAGTTTTGATTTATATGCTGTTTAAAGCTTGACATTTGCATTATTTCACATATGCATCTGCTTACATATGCAAATTGGTTGTTTCTGCTTCTTTGTCGTGTTTTGATCCTGAGATTTAATACCTGTTCAGAAAATGTGTAATACTGCCTCCTACCATATAACATTGAAAACACACACAAATGGCAGGACAGCATTATCTAATAAATGATGGAATATTCTGTCAGTGGTAAGAAAAGAGTTAATAATTAGTTTTAGAATTTTAGGAATTTTAAAACTTAGCGACATTTATAATTTTCAGTTTTTGTTTTTTCATCTAATAATATAACACCCTGTCCTAACCAGATACAGTCCCAAAGAACTAAAACGACAAGCAATTAACCTGTCTGCAACAGACATGACAAGGCTACATTATCAAGTATGGGCAGGCTCACTTTCCAAGCACACTGCAGTCAGAACAAAATGGAAAAGCGCATAATCTAATTCATAAATGTGACCCTGGACCACAAAACCAGTCATAGGTAGCATGGGTATATTTCTAGCAATAGGCAAAAATACATTGTACGGGTCAAAATTATCGATTTTTCTTTTATGCCAAAAATCATTAGGATGTTAA
The DNA here is from genome assembly GCA_019740295.1 of Labeo calbasu. Lineage (NCBI taxonomy): Eukaryota > Metazoa > Chordata > Actinopteri > Cypriniformes > Cyprinidae > Labeo > Labeo calbasu. The sequence goes on along the minus strand of JAHKKF010510406.1, from coordinate 609 downwards.
AGGAGAAGTCCACTTCCAGAACAACAATTTACAAATAATTTACTCACCCCCTTGTCATCCAAGATGTTCATGTCTTTCTGTCTTTATTCGTAAAGAAGTGATGGTTTTTGAGGAAAGCATTTCAGGATTTTTCTTCATATAATGGACTTGATTGGTGCCCCGATTTTGAACTTCCAAAATGTAGTTTAAACGCAGCTTCAAAGGGCTCTAAACAATCCCAGCCGAGCAAGAAGGGTCTTATCTAGCGAAACAATCTGTAATTTTTTCAAAAAATAAAAATGTTTACTTTTTAAGCACAAAAGCTTGTGTAGCACAGGCTCTGGGATGCGCGTTCATGATGCTACGAATTAGTGATGTGTCGTTCTTGAACAATTCGTTCATTTTGAACGAATCCTTAAATGTGACTCGGGAAGAATGAGAGAGTGATTCAGTCACGCATGCGTAAGGTTCTGTACTGAAATTAGTTCACCTGTTTCGAGTCTTCAGGTTTTTCGAGTCATTTGTTCATCTTATGGGGCTGTCACGTGATGAACGAACGACTCAAACCCGAAAACTTGTCAGATAAGAGTTGAGGTGAGCTAATCATAGACTAAAGGTAAACAATGAATT
>JAHKKF010510404.1:0-11167 GCA_019740295.1 Labeo calbasu | reverse complement strand
ACAAAAACAGTCAGTTATGCTGCTTGATATTTCATACTGGTATTTTTATCATATTATTTCAATGTATTGTCGTAATCAAAAACACAATGTTTTGTAGCACAAATAGTTTACTGCACTTATTATGCACTTGTTACTCTAATAATTTACTTTAATTACCTGTTAGTAATTGCCGATAACAGACGTTAGCGGTTCTATGAGACACTCTATTAAGACACTTTTTATTGTTTGCATGCATTTGTCATACTTTCATATATATATATATATATTTTTTTTTTTTTGGAGCACTAGCCCTACTCTAAACCTACCCACTTCTGAAAAATACAAAACACACAACGTAACAGGCCAGTGAAAGTACAGTCACGGGCATTTATTGCAAAAACTGACCATAAAAAAGCAGTATAACACTACTAAAAACAAATCATGCTGCATTTAAGTCTTCTGAAGCCATACGATATGTTTATGGGAAGAAAATAGCACATCATAAAGTTTTAATTGCTGAAAATGATCCTTGTCCCTTTATGGAATATTAAAACTTTTTGAATAAATTGTGACTGTAGTTGTATCTGCCTGTTATATCCTATTTTAAGTTAAAAAATGGTTAGCTTTAGGGGTAGGAGTTGGATTACGTTCTCATAAATGTGTAAATAGTGTAATGTAAATAAAATTGTTGTGACTGTTTACATTGAAAAATCACATCCCTACATATGTGACCCTGGACCACAAAACCAGTCTTAAGTCGCTGGGGTATGTTTGTAGCAATAGTCAAAAATACATTGTATGGGTCAAAATTATTGATTTTTATTTTATGCCAAAAATCATTAGGAAATTAAGTAAAGATCATGTTCCATGAAAATATTTTGTAAATTTCCTACTGTAAATCTATGAAAACCTAATTTTTGATTAGTAATATGCATTGTTAAGAACTTAATTTGGACAACTTTAAAGGCAATTTTAATCGATCAATGGAAAGCTTATTTATTCAGCTTTCAGATGTTGTATAAATCTCAATTTTGAAAAAATGACACTTATGACTGGTTTTGTGGTCCAGGGTCATATATATGCAATAATGTCAAAATTATTACCCAATATGTAATTTAATCATGTGATAAAATTCCCAGTGCTTTTTGGGTCTGCACATGCGTGCCAAAGGTGAAAGCAACTGAGGACTCTGCTTGTCGAAAAATGACACTAAAGTACATTTTACACCAATAAAAATCTTAAGGTATACTTACAGCAAATGTAATGTTGTGGTTATTTCTACCAGAGCAATAAGTTAAAGAGATAAAGTAAACTTTTTCATTTTACTGAACCGTTCACAGAAAAAGGTCACAGGAGGACATTTTATTATAATTTATTGTCATAATCATAAACACACTGGTTTGTAGTGAACCAAGATATGATGTTGTATTATCAGCTTTTAATTAAATAAATCACTCTTTCTGCAAAACCTTAAGGAAATATAAGTAAATTTAGGAAAATAACTTTTTTTTTAAAATTCTTTATTGCATTCTATTATAACAGTCATAGTCATTTTATTTATATAGGAAAATACATATTTAAATATATATGATAAGGAAGGGGAAGAGAAAAAATAGAAAGGAAATATATAATCTTGATTGCAGATATTATTATTGCAAACTCATTATCTCATTATTAGATATGCATTTTTTATTTTTAATAATTATTTTTCTGTTACAGTGTTTAGTAAAATACAGATTTTAAGTTCTTTAAATCATGATACCAAAAAACAGCAGAACAAGAACTTCACTTTATTCAGTGAAGTATGAATAGAAATGTATGTGATATTCATTTACTGCTGCAGCTGCAGTCACTGAAACAGGAAGTAGAAGAGCAGAGGAGACAACAGCAGGAGGAAGCTTCCCTTATACACGCCATCTGATCAAGAGAGTAAGAAAATCACTGTTAATTAATGCTACTGCTATAATAGTAGTAATTAAAATGACTCATTATTGATAAACTTCATCACAGTTTTTTAAAAACGGTAAAAACTCTCTGAGAGCACTTGACTAAGACCACTCAAGAGAGCACTCAAGCTTGGGACACTATTCAGGACTACAGTTGAAATTGATATGTTCCTTTGAACAATGTGTTTGTAGTATTACTGTTCATATTATTTCCTCATTTTAAGTCACCGTGGAAAGATCGATAGCACATGATTATATAAAAAAAACAACACCTGCTGCATTGCAGAGGTCAGTGTCACAGCAGTAGGTAGTTACTTTCTCTCCACTTGGTAGCTTTAGGGTCCCAGGTACACATGTGGATGTACATTGTTTAATTGTTGTGCTCACCGACAAGGGACCTTCAGAAAAGACATAAATCTTTTTATATTAGGATAATGAAACATATTTAACATTTGCAGTTATGTGAAAAAAATCAAAAAGTATCCAGAGCAGGTGAGGTCATTTAAGACTGATCGCTTCTAGTTATTTTAGCTGTACAAAAACAGTCAGTTATGCTGCTTGATATTTCATATTGGTATTTCTTACCATGTTATTTTAATGGATTGTCGTACATTGTGTACACTGATTTGTAGCACAAATTGTTTACTGTTTACTGCACTCATTATTTACCTTTACTTATCGATAGCGGAAATCAGCAGTTTTATGCGAAATTACATTTCCATTGTTTCCGCACTAGTAAATAATAGCAGCATCTCTTTATCAGTCAAACATAAGCAAATTTCAGTAAATCATATTGGACATACCAGCTTCCATCACTGCTGTTGAACTCATGCACTTGTTGAATCCACTCTGACATGTTGTCACATTTGTATTTGGACAGGAACTTGTCAGACTTATACACTCATAACATCTGAGAGAGTGTCCTTTAGTAATAAAACACACACGGTGAGTGAGAGAGCGACATCTATAATCTGTATTTGTACCCAATAACATTACAAACATTATTTGTCTTTACCTGCAGTGAAAAGAATGAACAGAAGAAAAACCGTGATTTGCAGATCCATCTTTGATCAGGAGATGAATGAGATAACGTGTCTGTTTCAGCGCTAATTTATAGCTTATTGAAAGGGGAGGGTCTTTATAAGAAAATTAACAGAAGTTTAACATCAAAAAAAGGTAGTGGGGATTTTCTTCTAGGAAATTATCCATTAAAACAATTGAATTAGGGTGCAAAAAATCAAAATACAGATGAAGCTAATACAGAAAAAATCAATACCTTAATATCAGTACATTGCAGCTCATTTGTATGGATTTTATTTTCACAGTGTATGTAATTTGCTTAAAAGTTAATGATAAAGAAATGTTTAATAAGGAATTAAATGGAATGTATCAGTCTACTTAAACAATTTTAAAGGGACAGTTAAAAATGACAATTGTGTCATCATTTACTCATGTTATTCCAAACCTGTTTGGCGTTCTTTCTTTTGTGAAACACAAAATAAGATATTTGAAAAATGTCTCTGTTTGTTTATTTATTTCGTTTTTTAATTAGTTAGTTAGTTAGTTAGTTAGTTAGTCAGTCCATAAAAGAAAAGGGAATGGTCCAAAATAGAAAAAAAATGCATTTTCCAATCAATTTGTCCTATGTGGGATACTGGAGCCTATTAGATGAAATATACTCTTTTTCTTTCTTTCTTTCTTTCTTTCTTTCTTTCTTTCTTTCTTTCTTTCTTTCTTTCTTTCTTTGTATTTTTAATATAAAAACATAACAGCAGATAAAATAGATAATAGCAAAATAATCCAATTAAAGAACATAAAATTATGTTTTTTAACAAAGCAAAGCTTTTTTCTTTGCTAACAAAGCAAAGAAAAAAGGTACACAAGGTGCAGGATGGTCTGTGGTATATGTTGATGAAATTAAGTTACTGGTTTTGTTTTAAACAAGCAAAAAATATGGTTTTGATATACAGTATAATTGTAATATTACAGTACAGACCTAATGAAAATAATCTTTTTAGCAAACAGTGAAGTAATTTTCTCTCAAATGTTTTCTCCTAAGTATTTTACATTAAGTATGATGTTTTTAGTGCAATAAAATGATTTTCTTTTGTGATTATGTGATAATCAACTACATAAATCAGCAACATTTTAAATATGTGTTGCAATCAAAAATCAATCAACATTTTGTCTCATTGCATGTAATTTTGCATAGCAACCAACTGATGTTTAAGGAAATGTTGTGATGGGGTACAAACTGACCATTCATCTCAACACATAACCTGACAGATATCACAGGCACACCCAAACACATTTAGTAATGTGTTTGCATTGCAAAAGCTTCAACAAAACTTCCTAAACACAGAAGCTTTGTCGGACTGGAACAATGTTTTGCATTTCCTGTTTCTAGTGCCTCTGGTCAATACAAGGTATTTTCCGAGCTGATAATATAATGTGACTTTTTCCTGCTTATTTGTTTTTCCTATTCATTGAAAGTGACTGACACAACCACAGGCACACTCACACCCAAAAACATTTACAAGTCCATATTTGCATTGTAAAATCTTCTTAATAATTTGTACATTTAACACATTTAAGTAAATTTTACTGCTCCAATATCAAGCACAACTTGTTACTATCAAGTGAAACCTGTTTTATTAAATCTGTTGAACTTACAGTTTTTCTGAAATGCTGAAACACATTTTTTGAAACCGTCACTCATTTTCTCAAAACCTTAAACACAAATCCAAATTTTCAAACTAAATTCACTGAACCCCTGACTCTTCTGGTAAAATCAAACAATCGCTTCAGAACCTTTTCACCTGTACTCAAAATCATACAAAGCTTTCAAATTATACACACATTAGTCAATACTGTATGCAAAAAAAGAATGTTTACTGTATATAGTAATTATTACACATTTGTGTGTGTATATATATATATATATATATATGTGTGTGTGTGTATGTGTGTGTGTGTGTGTGTACGCACATACGCACATACATAATCACACCTAAGAAACAAATCATACCTAAATTGAAAAATACACACACATATGTGTGAGTAAATATATATATTTACAGTTTTTCACATTTGCTAAAACACTACACACCATACTCTAAACTAAATTCTCAATAGCCTAAACCGATTTGTTAAATAAATCATACTTTCTGCAAAACCACCTTAAACAACTTAAACAAGTTTAGGCAGTTTGGACACTGTTTGCAGATCTCATGCACTCTTTTTGCAAAACTCTAAACACATTCTCACTCACTAAGACACAACTTGGTCTGTGATAAGCTTGTGATGCAAAACCCTAAACATAAGAAAACAAAAGTTAAGCACAACTGCAACACGGCTGTCATCGTTTACACACAGTAATTTAAAATTCTTCACACTTGTTTCTAAATATTTAAATATACAAAATATAAGCCAGTTCAAAGTGCACAGAAGCCATGGGTGCATCTGTCAATCTGAGAGATACAGAAGAGTGAATATACATATATATATATATATATATATATATATATTACACTTAAGTTTGGTAAATATACCAAAAAAAAAAAAAGGAAAAATGCACACACATATGTATGATTATAGAAAGATAGACAGACAGACAGACAGATATATGTGTGTGTGTGTGTGTGTACCTTGTATTTATCACATTATGGGGACCAAATGTCCCCACAAGGATAATAATACCAGTAAATTTTGGCCTTGTGGGAACATTTGTGAGGTCCCCATGAGGAAACAGGCTTATAAATCATTCAGAATGAGTTTTTTTGAGAAAGTAAAAGTGTGCACAGTCTCCTGTGAGGGCTAGGTTTAGGTGTAGGGAGATAGAAAATACGGTTTGTACAGTATAAAAACCATTACGCCTATGGAATGTCCCAATAAAACATGGAAACACGTGTGTGTGTGTGTGTTTGTGTGTGTATTTTTTTTTTTTTTTTGGTATATTCACCCAACTTAAGTGTGATTTTTAGTGTATATTTATGTATCTTTTTTTATTGCAAAATAAAATAATAACAGGCCCGTGGACATGGGATACTTTTTTATCCCTGTTTGTACTAAACCCATCTGGTGGGTTTGCTGCCGAAAAGCTCTCTCTTTTTTTTTTTTTTTTGTTTCAACTGAACATAGAAGCCAGTGCCAATTGAAGTTTCAGTCATGTCTGATAAATGAATATGCTGGAGTTTGTTTCTGGATGAGCAAGGAGGATTTTTCTTGAAACCCTCCCGAACTATACGTGGCTATATATATAGACTTTCTGACCCTAAGACTCAACTAATCTCTGCAATTCTTCAGCTGTGATCCTTGGTGAGTCTTTGGGCACTCAAACTCTCCTCCTCACCGTGCATTAGGAAATATGAACACACGTCCTTTTCCAGGCAGATTTGAAACATATTTAGTTGATTGGAACCTCTATTGTCCTGATGATGGAAATGGGAAATTTCAATGCTTTAAGCAATTCTCTTACAGCCACTTTCAATTTTTTGAAGCTCAGCAATCTTGTTCTGCACATCAGAACTATATACTTTTTTTTGTTTAAAAAAAAAAGAAAAAAAAGATATGTAGCACATGCATAAATGGCTTGTATATATGTATTGTATTGCATTGTATAAGCTTACAAAACATCATACATGTGTGCATTTATAATGCATGCATTTGTGGAAGTTCCTCATATATTTGTGGATCAGATTCATGCATGTGAGAGAAGCAGATTACACAGTGTCATGAGTGGTCTTTGGAAATATAGAAGCAGTTTTATTAATGACAACATGTTTATACAACACATATGCTGAAGAAAAAAATGCATTGAACTGTAGACTACAAATGCCTGATGTAAAAAAAATGAAAGTTTTTTTTTTTTTTTTTTTTTTCTAGTATAAAAAGCTCATCTGCTGCCACCAGCTGGTAAATGATGTCAAATGCAGTTTTAAATTATTCAAACTACTGTTACAACATAATGCAAATCCAAAATGGGAAAAACAGGTTGAACAGTTGCAAAAGTGCCTATCAGAGCAGCAGAATTGTCTGCTCAGATAGACCTTTACAATCCTGGGCAAATGAATCATAAAATGAGGTCTGAAAATCATATTGTTATTATTTTTCTTTTCTTCTAGATGTCACTCTCTTATTTACTTTGCGCAAAAAAATCAACGCTTTCAACGCTCAACATGAGCAAATTCAAATAATATTTCTGAAACATGAGTGCCTTAATTCTAGGAACAAAGTCAGTAAAATAGATTAATGTTATTTTTACCTCGGGGAAGTCATGCAGAGTCCAGCAAAACAGTTTTGTGGTTAATTGATCTAGCTAAGAAGGTTCCTAAAAAAGAACTTTACAGGAATAGTACTTCATTTAAGTATGTGCAAGAGGAACTGTCATATGTTTGTAATCAAAACAAAGGTCATGGGAAAGTATGTTAGGCCAAAAACAGAATTATTGCACATGTCAACCCTGGTGAACAAACCAGCATATGCTGGTATGTTTTGATGCTGGTTTAAGATGGTCCTTAGCTGGTTTATGCTGGTCATGTTGCTGGTCAAGGACCAGCATAAACCAGCAAAGGAGCAGCTTAAAGCAGCACCAAAACATACCTAACCAGCATCCCAGCATCAAAACATGCCTACCAGCATAAGCTGTTTTTTTCACCAGGGAAACATTATTTGTCCCCACGTTGGACCTCACAAAGACTAAACAGCTATGTCTGCTAAAACATAATCTACGTCCTCTGCATCAGTAAATCAGAGACAGTTCTCAAAGACGTTTTTAATGTTTGTCTATATTATGTTTAGCTAGAGGAGAACTGACCCCAAACCAACACCAAAATGGTTCCTTAACTTAGGACAACAGATCGAATTTCATTAAGGAAATTATTTATTTCACTAATAAAATATTTATTCATCAATGCAGCGGAAATACCTGGCCGAACAGCTGTCATTCAGACTTTCACAGGACTGGCTAGAGCTTTCGATTTGTTTTCTATGGTTCTGAGAATACTATTATTACCCGTCTTCTCCGCTAGATGTCACTGTGTTGTTTACTTCACACGAAGACTCGACGGAAAACCCGTTGATTAAATCGTTTAGCGCTCAACATCAACAAATTCAAATTCAAACTGTCATTTTAACAAATCGCTGGGTTCAAACGGCTCAAGTGAACCGATCTTCTCCACAATGCCAGAGCAAAAAAAATCATGTTAGGACACAAAAGATATATAGTACATAGAAAATACAAGCTCTGTTTTAAGTACAGCACAGAATCTGAAGAGTTCCTGGATTCAGTGCAGCAGGACGAAGGAGAGCAGAAAACAACAGAGAAACCGGAAGCTCTGAGTGACGCTTTTAGCACTGTTATCACTCTGAGGGACACTCTTATCACCGTTACACAGGTTCCCCACACAACATGAGATAGTCTGAACATCTGTAACTGATGTCGTGGCATCACAAATGGATTTAGAGGCACAGCCTTTCACAACCAGTGACTGATCTCCGGCGCTCCCTGATGAAAAGCAAAGAAACAGAACAAAACAAAACACAAGCTTTACTGGTATATAAAATGTTTAAACAAATAAAGATAGAAATATAATGACTTCTAAACATCTAACATATGAAAGATAAAAAATAATTACTTTAACCTTCTTTCTTTAGCAGATTCTCACCTGTTGCTGTAATGCAGTGGTCTTCATTCCCTGAACAGCTCAATATGATTGAGCAGCTCTTCCCATCACAATAGTAACATGTCTTTCCATTGGAGTCAGTTCTGGGATCTACAGAGAAAACAGGTATTCTTTTGTTTTATTTTCTAACATCTAATGAAACAACACTTTGTTAGCTGCTCCGTTCAATCAATTCACATCATTCCTGATTGGATGCCCTTTGAAAATGCAGTAAGTATTGACTTTAAAGAAGATTTGCATATGGTCAGTAAAGAGCAATACCTGGAGCATCTTGGGTGTTGCACCGATCTGTGTTACAGCACACTGAAGACTTCTTTATAATGCCGAGGTTCATTGACCCACTTGCACAGACATCAGCACAGTTTTTAACCTTCACTTTAGCACTAATGTTACCTAAAAATATGAATGATTCAAGAAAGACCAGTTCAACTGCACATCATTTTGATGAAATATTTATTTACAAACATGTAGGGTTGTCAAAAGGTACTGGGTTCAGTACTTTCGGTACTGAAATTTTAAAAACGTCCATTTCCCGCTCACATTTGAGCGCTGTTGAGCAGATTTTTAAACATCGCTGATTGGCCATAGTGTTCACGCGCTCAACAGACATGACTGTGATTGGCTACAATGATAAGCGCTTCACGCTCCTCACCGAGCGCTCACATATAAGCATAACGGAAGCTTTTGAGCGTTATGTGAGCGCTTGGTGAGGAGCGTGAAGCGTATATTAATATAAAAGTATATTTATGTAAGTTTACACACCAAATTCTATCCTTTTATCTCTTAACAGTTACTAAATTACTAAAATAGTCACCTTGAACAAAATTAAGTCTTATTTGACAAAATGGGTGTGATAATTTCAGAGATTGTCACATGTAAATCTGTTCAAAAGACAACCTTTTCTCACGCACAACATTGTGGACAATTTTGCAGTCTCTCTGGATAAAAGCTAAATGTCCTAAATGTAAGCAGTAATGGAATATAGTTCTCTATATATATTTAAAGCATTTCAGCCTTTGACTTAAACCTTACTAGAACAAAAGAAATTACTGTAAATTAAAAATAACCTAGAAAGAGGTTTAAAATATATGCAAACATTTTATTAAAAGCACACACCTTTTTAAAACTTTAATGTTTTTTCTTTCATTCTTTAGTACATTCTGTAACTTTTACATGTTTAAAACGTATTTATAAGTATGAATACACCTCTACAAATTTACTGCAGATATTGCAAATGCATAATGATACCAAAAAAACCAACAGACACTTTATTTAGCATAGTATGAATAGAAATGTGTGTTGGAATGTTTAGTTTCCGCTGCAGCTGTAGAATCTGAAGTGCAGCTGGACTCACTGGAACAGGAAGTAGAAGAGCGAAGGAGACAACAGCAGGAGGAAGCTTCCCTTCTCCACCTTTTTTTCCTAAATGCTCATATTCTACATACAGCTCGCATTCGGAGTAAAGTTCAGGGTTTATCCACCGAAAAAGAACACGCTTATACCTTCTTCGGGGAGTCTTTTAACTTAATTGCTGCAACCCGTGCTTGTATTCTCTTGTACGATTTTGGCATGGGATACAAGACATACGGCGCCGTAACGGGCATTCTTTTTAGATTTTCTGATGCTCAAAACAAGTACTGTCCAGGACTTCCTTAAGTTTATTGCTGCTGTGGTGGCAGCACAGCTTAATCAAAGTTTCCGTTTAATAAATTCAGTTGCTCTTTTACCCAGGTTTAACATGGGATACTTGGGGAGACAGGAACAGGACAGCATAACAAGCGGAAGTTAAAATCCCCTAAGGCAGGGTTTGTCGTTTCCTCGGGAAAAGGGTGCATTCCATCTAATCAAAACAATAATAAACTAGCATTAAATTCTACTAATAATAATTCTGGTTATTAAAATTACATGGTGCAGATTAAAACTATCCCAGTGCAGCCATTTCTAACACAGCAAGACTTTGGTGTCATTTGCTTACAGCTATTTTAGCTGTACAAAAACAGTCTGTTACACTAGGCTACTTGATGTTTCAAACTGGTATTTATTATAGTACGATTTTAATGTGTTGTGTTTGTATTGCAAACAGTTATAAGTTTACTTAGCCTATAATATTAATCTTTAGTTACCTATATAGTGGCTAATGAACCTGAAGTCTTGCACGTTCACAGATGAAGTTAATCTAAAACTGCAGTGGTATTTTTAATAATTTTTCAGTAATTTATTACAGTAGGTCATGGCACACTGAGTCCGAAATGTTGTGTTTTTTCCCCCGGTTTTTTCGTATTCGTCATCCTTTCCTATGCGAAAACGCAGAACCTGATCCGAACTTTTTTATGAAGGACGAAAGGCAATGTGTAAACGTGACAGACACAACGTGAGGTCGTATTTATTTTTAAAATTTCGGACTCAGTGTGTAAAGACCTTTAAGCTATCAATTATTGTTCTACTGTTTTGCTTGTATATTTGGAAAATCCATCTTATCCTTAAAGACAGAAAGAGAGACATTCAGTGATCTTGATATCTATTGCGTCTTCACTGCTTTGTCATTTTTATTTTCCTAGG
>JAHKKF010510402.1:0-20359 GCA_019740295.1 Labeo calbasu | reverse complement strand
ATAATAATAAACCCAAACTCACAGCAACATGCAGAGATGGAGTTTGAGACGCTCCACACATGTAAATGATAACAGTTTGTGTAGCAACATTTACTGAGCCGCTCTGATACGCATGTATGTAACCTACACGCATATAAATAAAGAACATAAATTACACCTGCATTGCATATATTTTTTTAACTGAATATCATTTGTGAATTCACAATTATGCTTAAGTACTATTTTTAACTTTCTTTAGTATATCATGACATGCAGCCTTGGAAAACAGTCTAATAATGCATTTGATGGATTCTCGTCTATGAAATTCGCCACTTCCAGTATTTTGCTGGTTAATGGACGCGGGCAAAATGAAATCAAGGATTTTTAAAATCGAATAGTCGACTAGAATCGACGAATCGCCACTGCCCTAATTTTTTTCATCAACTAAATGCTGCCCTAGGCGTAAGAGACTTTTTTAAAAGACTTTTTAAAAACATTTTAAAAATTCTTCTTCTTCTAATTATTATCTTATTATTATTTCAAACTTCGCAAATAATTCTTTTAATATTTACTCACCCTCATGACTTTTCAAACCCTTATGACTATCTTTATTCAACTGGAAATGCAAAACTGGAAAATACAGCCTCAGAATGACCCATTTACAAGACAAAAACACACGCACAAAAAAAATCCAACTTGAAAACAAAGAGTGGGAGGAAAAAAACTCTTTTTGTTAGAGAAAATTATTGGCATGGGGGATCTTGGCCGTTCTGATTGGTGGATTGTTTCAACCCTCTGTGCATGCTCAGTAATTATCTTGTCTAACTGCCTCACAGTACCATGGTGACCCCAAACCCCACAATGCAGCGTCGCCATCACGACACCCGGCAGGAAAAGCACCTCCTATTGGCACAGACACACGAACTGACTGGAATGGCACGGCAGGCTTTTGCCCTTTAAGTCTGCCCACATATTTTATAGCACGTTTTGTGTTCAGCAGTGCAATATTAATGAAGGTTATTTCTGAACTTACCTCTGTGAAACGGCCATTTGGATGGTAGCAAACTTAATACAAAAGAAAAGCAAGCCTTTGGACAAAGAGATTCCATTAGAGTAAACCAATAGTGGAGCTTGAGATGTGTAGTTAAAAGCTCTCAAACAGCACAACAGAAATCATAGACTGCTTTCCTCTCTAGATAACAGGATTATCCTCTCTGTGCTCTCACAAACACTATATCTGTCTCTTTCAAATGAACAGACTGGCACACACACAAATACAGATTTGATACAACAAAAATACATAATGGTTTTGGACTAAGTGGATCTTTTCTGAGTGGTTTTCCCTCGACTGGGGCTCTGTTGTCAAGTGCCAAATGGCAGAAACAACCATACTTTTACACTTTGTGAGTGGTGCTTGGCGAATCTGCCAGCATGATGCTAGAGTGACATAGATGGTTACCAGGGTGTCGTTATAATGGTTGCTAAGTTCTTCTAGCATGTTGCTGTACTATAAATATTGATATCAGTGATGCACCATAATTGCAGCAACCTAAACCTCAGTCAAAACCAAAAATTATTATTTTTTTGCCAAAAATTGTTGGGTTGCAGAAATGACTACAACTGCACATTTTAAAAAAAGATTGACCGAAACAGCAATATTTATTTAGAGCTTTTCAGATGGTTCAGATTTTGACTGGGTCAGATACTATTATGTGCACAAAACATGGATAAGCTACTATTGGTAAACATGTCAACATGTGGATGCTAGTGGGCTGAAAATGTCAGTCTTTTAGGGGGTGCTGACAGGACACCATTTTCAACAAAAAAGGGAAAACTGCTTTTTGGAAAACTGAAAATGCAAAATCATTCTGTGTAAACTACAAAAATGTGAATTTGTCATAACAGTGATGTCAAGCACATGCATTGTACATGTTCAGTCTACAGCTATGTGCACAGATGCATTGTGGTTCTATGCAAAGTAACATCGCCAGCTACAAGCCTGGTATGCATAACACAGTGTTTTTAGTCATAATCACAATGTGAAGAGAGATCATTTTGACAGCATTGCTGTCTGTACCCAAAAACTTTCAAAAACGTGAAGGAAAAACACTTCTGTTTTGGTATAATAATGTAAATGTACCCTTAGACTATGCTGTTTCAATTTAATGCATGGACAAAAAAAGGGCCTGTCTCAATATCCACACTTGCAGTGTTTGCACTTGAGCAAATGTCTACTTATGAGTGCATGTAAAACTTTTCATCACATAGTGAGTGTTGTAAATATGCAGTTTTAGACTTTATTTACACATTTTGTACTTTGCACTTTAAAGGGGTCATTGGATGCAAAGTTCATTTTTACATGTTGTTTGAACATCAATTTGTGTTGTCAGTGTATGCACATATCTACCCAATAATGAAAAAAACCATGCATTGGTTTTTAATTAATCTGTAAAAATAATATCTCCTTTTTCACATCGAGCCACTTTTAGATGCCTGTTGGTGTGGCGGTGTGGCCGCTCCCATGATAGTTGATTGACATGAGCGTCTTACCTCAGACCCGCTCTAAATCAGCTGTAACAGTCCGACCTCCATTGTTTCAATGCTGGAACAGGGATGTAAGTTAGACAAGAATATCTCCGATTGAGCGATTGAGGTGTTGTGTCGCTGCATGTAATAATGAACGTAGTGGTCGTCATTTACTCCCGACATCTGACCTGCTGAAGATGCAGTGGATTACGTTTGTTTGTGAATGGAATGCGTTTCCCAATCTACATAAATGTATCTACGTTCGCGCAAAATATTCGTCATCCAGCTTCACCGACAGCAGAAGTGAGTAGAAGTTTTTTTTTTTTTATGAATCTTTGCGATCGCCTTTCCTAAAAATGTGCTAGTTAGCAAGTTTAGTGGCTACAGTAAACAGGCTCGTCACTCCACAGAGAGAAGAGAGGGGCGGGGCGAGCAGAGCTCATTAACATTTAAAGCAACCTCAACCAGAACAAGATTTTTGCAGAGCTCATTTTGACGAGGTAAAAAGGGTGTTGTTTACACTACCATTGAGAATTTTTAACCAAAGTATATTATTTTCATTAAGACCCTAAAGAATCATATCAACTTGTAGAAAATGGGCATCCGATGACCCCTTTAAAATAAACATACATTTATTTTTAGTAGTCCCGTTGAATGACACAATTCAATTGCGGTGCTTCAAATTAAGTATTAAAAAAACAGTTGCAAACATACTCATCTCTGTACCAATGAAATGTGTAACTCTGTACATTTTACACAAATTTGCATATTGCACAGGTAAGTGACATCAGATCTCAATCAGATTACATTGGAGACATATTGGAATGAAGCTGTAAATGCAGTCTGGCTAAAAAAAAATAAGACAATCATGCTTATGTTCAGTTTAAAGTGGGGCAATACTGGTCTTTAGATATGGATCAGTCTCTTGTTCAATGCAAGTCTACACAAATTCAAACTAGACAAAAAGCACACTCCACTTTACAATGGGGTCCCAGTGGTTAACATTAATTAATGCAATAACTTACTTTAACTAACAATGAGCAATACATTTGTTACTTTATTTATACATCCTAATGTTAGTTAATAAAATACAACTGTTTAAAAAGAGTTCACCCAAAAATGAAAATTCTGTCATTAATTACTTGCCCTCATGCCGTTCCAAACGTGTAAGACCTTTGTTCATATTCGGAACACAAATTAAGATATGCTTGCTTCTGCATAGACAGCGATGCAATTACCATGCGTGATCATGGTACTTTTGTGAACCTGTGTCAAAGACTGAAACAATAGAGAAGAAATTGTTGAATAAGCCATTATGTTTGTGTTCTTTGCATATAAAAATTCTCGTAGCTTCATAACATTACGGTTGAACCACTGATGTCACACAGACTACTTTAACGATGACCTTACTACCTTTCTGGGTCTTGAACATATCAGTTTTATTGCTGTCTATGCAGGGTCTGAAAGCTCTCGGATTTCATCAAAAATATCTTAATTTGTGTTCCGAGGACGAACAAGGTGTGACAGGTTTGGAACAACATCAGGGTGAGTAATTAATGACAGAATTTTCATTTTTGGGTGAACTATCTCTTTAACAAATCAAACTTTTATTCTAAAGCATTACCGATATTCTGCATTTACTACTCCCTTCCTCCTCATTTTCCAGGACGGTCGCAATAGTGAGACACTGGAGATCATGAACAACGTCCAGCAGGTGTTTCTGCATTTGAGTGATGACAGCAGAGAACAGCACATGTTCTCCTGGAATACACTGTATCTGTCATCCATCTCGCAATACTTCCAGCACAAAGAAATGTAATAATCTTTACCTTTATAAACCCACAGTAACAACTGGACCCCAAAAATTTGATTTTCTCCTTTTCCGTCTTCTCTTTCTTCTTTTCCCATTTCTTTTTGACCTTTATTTTGCTCTCAATTATATCCAGATTTATCGCTATGTTGCACTTTCCTTTGTTCAATCTCTCATTCTTTCACTGAGCATCATATGAACTCAACCCTCTCATCTCTCTCTCACACACACACACACACACACACACACACACACAATTTGTGAACCCAGTAGAGAAAAATGCATTGCTTGGAGGTCACTGCTGCTCATGAGATGGCAATAATTGAGTTTTAAGTTACATTCATTTTCTTTGTTTGCTCTAAATTTGCAAATAAGATGATTGTTGACCTGCAATAACAATACAGAGCATATATAGTTAGCTAACTCCTCTCATTGTTTCTTGTTTTACTCAAAAATGCATCAGATTATGGAAGTTAACAGCATTTTCACATTGACTTTAACTGTCTAGCAGAAACAACTTAGATACTAAAGAGATCTAAATTTGTGTTTTTTAATTCATGAGACTAAAGTTTATCTCTTCACAACAAGTGATAATAATAGAATATATTAGTACAGAATATAATGTGGATGTGAACATAACATTCCTTGCTCCTGATATCAATTTAAGCAGGTTTGAGAGAAAGCATAAATCAACAATGAATATTTGCTCTGTTGCCACTTGCCAGATGAGTCAGGTCAGTCTAAAGCTACAAAGCTAATCCTGTTAGCCCTGGAGGTAGCGTTAGCACTGAGACAAGTTCTTGAGTATTACAGCAGAAAGGGCACATCAAAATAAAGAAAACACATCCAAGACGAGTCACACTGCCACTATGCTCTGCCAATCTGACATCACAAACTGTTGATACTGCTGTCAGTATGTCAGCTCATGACATATATAAAATGCATCTGGGAGAAAAAAAAAACACCTATCAGTTTCAGGCAGCCCTTCTTGGTTCAATCTTTTGTAAGTTGCAATCTGAACACTTCACTGGCCATATTATGGATTATGAAAGGTTCATGTTTTGGTTTTGGGAGTCCCCAACAACTGGTTGACATGCATGCCATGCATGCCAAGTTAAAATTCTTCCTTGCGTGAAGCTAATCTGCGGAAATTGGTCTGATGACCCAATCTGTTGTGACTGGTCTACTGTGTGCATCGCATTTCGGAAACGGAACACCCATCACCATTACTTAGCCCGCAGCTCGGTGGTAAACACCCAATCAGCCATAGTATATGCGTTAGCCCAATGCAGAAACATATTGAGTAATAACAACAACAAACATCCACTTTCCACGAAGCATTTCTAGACAATTGTGAGCAAACAGTTGTTATTAGCCTGTTAACTAGTGACCTACAAGCTGCACTGAGCGAACACACACAACTATACTTATTATGCATGCTATAGAGTCCAACTTTGCAGGATGTTTTCATTTACTTAGAGCTGTGTTACACACTGAATGAAAGGTATTTTTCAAAAATCCATAATAGGGGCACTTTAAAGGGGTCATCGGATGCAAAGTTCACTTTTACATGTTGTTTGAACATAAATGTGTGTTGGCAGTGTGTGTACACATCTACCCTATAATGATAAAAATCCACCCAGTGTTTTTTTTTTAATCTGTAAAAATAATTTTCTTTTTTAAATCAAGCCATTCTCAGCATCTTGTCTGTGTGATGTCACACCAACAGATGCCAATCCCACAGTAGTTGATTGACATGGCCGTCTTACCTCACCCCTAATGAGCTGTAACAGTCCGACTGCCAATGTTTTGATTCCGGAACAGGGATGTAGACAAGAATGGCTCCTAAGCCTTTGAGGTGTTCTGTTGTTCAATGTAACGAACATAGTAGTCGTCATTTACTCCCGACATCTGAGCCGCTGAAGATGCAGTGGATGACGTTTGTTTGTGAAGGGAATGCATCTCCCGATCTACATAAATGCATCTGTGTTTGTGCGAATCATTCGCGATCCAGCTTCACTTACAGCAGAAGTGAGTATAATGGGTTTTTTAATGAATCTTTGCAATCGCCTTTTTCTAATAACGTGCTAGTTAGCAAGTTTCGTGGCTAAACGCAGCTAAAGTAAACAGGCTCGTGACTCCAAAGAAAGAAGAGAGGGGTGGGGCGAGCAGAGCTCATTAACATTTAAAGCAACATTGACCAGAAAAGGTTGATTTTTGCAAAGCTGATTTTGACAAGGTAAAAAGGGTGTTTTTTTACAATACCAGAGAAATTTTAACCAAAGCAGGTTATAGACCTTTCATTAAGACCCTAAAAAATCATATCAACTTGTGGAAAATGGGAATCCGATGACCCCTTTAAGGTCATGAAATAGCATAATTTTGAAAAAAAGTCTTCAGTGTCATATGATCCTTCAAAAATCATTCTAATATGCTGATCTGCTGCTCAAGAAACATTATTACTATTAATGTTACAATTGTGTTGCTTAATATTTTTGTAGAAACAATGACACACGTTTAGGATTGTTTGATGTAGAATGATGTAGATTGTTAGATGAAAAAAATTCAGCATTTATTTGGAATAAAAACATTTTGTAACATTATTCACGTCTTTAATTTGTGTGAATGTGTATAGAAATACAGCGCTGGTCAAAGATCTACAATCCATCTCAAAACAATGCAAAGCCTTTGTTCTGAAACCTGTTATATACCAAAAACACATAATTGAATCATCATGGCATGTAAAGGCCTTATAGTCAATAACGTCACTCCAGGAATTCTGTTTGAGGGAATCCAGTATTCCAGAGCAATGCTAACACAATACTTCAATCACACTATATATACAGACTGACTCACAAAACCCACACACACTTTTGCTTTCGCATTCACACATTGCTCTTTTGACAAACTGCCCCATAAAACACAGAGACTGTAAATAAACTCACACACACACCTAACAGCAGGTAATGAGCAGAACCAGTCACTTACGTCAAACCGAACTGTCTTTCTCTCTTCAGCTCACCAGGATGAACAAGTGTATTTTTCTTCAAGTCCTCCAGGATCATTTGCTTTCGTCTTCTCCTCCTCTCTCCTTCTTCTTCACTCTCTCTGTCATTGTTTTTAAGCGGCGGTTGTGCTCCTACTGCATAGTGTTTGTGTGTATGTACAGCATATAGTGTGTTAACTACGTCTCACGGCGGTACTGTTGACACAATTAATGTCTTTTTTAATTGTTAGGCAGAGAAATCATCAGTTTTCTTCTTGTTGCACCATGTGTTGTGCTTCGGTTATGATACGGTTATGTGTGTGTGTGTGTGTGTGTGTGTGTAATGCAGATCTAATCCTTTGAGGAGGTGAGAGAGCGGCTGCTTAGCAGCCGGGACTCTATAGGGAATAAAAGACAAATGTTTCAGCTCAACACACACACACAGTGTAAATGATGCTGACATATACTTCATCTTAACCCCATCCTATTATGCAACAAACATCAACTACATATTTAACCTCATCCTAAACACTCACCTTCCACACAGAAAAGAGCACTCACGCTCACACATACTTTTGTAAGTGGATTAGACTGTCAAAGTAGGACACAGTTTGAAGCTCTTAGCTACAAGCGTCCATGACACTGCCATCATGAGCAGGCAAAACAAGCCCAAGACCTCATACACGATCAATACGCTGGACAGTTCGCACACGCACGTCTTGACCGATTTAAACGGTCTCAGCGATGATTTCTGGTTTGTTAAAGTCTGACTGTGATTCCCAGGGTGTAAAAAACAAAATGATATCAATGGCGAGCAAAGCAGAGCTTAAGCAAGTCAAAGATTAGAGCGTGATCACATGCCTGCGTTCATACAAATGAACGCAAGACGGACTCCACGTTCCATCTGGCACTCTGAGTACATGTGCACGCACAAAGGTACGTACGCTCCCAACCTGGGATCTGATTAATAGCTTCCTCTCTGTTAGATTGAATTGTCAAATACACAAGGAGACAAACAAACCACCTGTTGTTCTCGTTTTTCTTTCACTCCCTCGGCTATCCATTTTACTTCAGCTCAGAAGTAGTTTCTCTGAATTCAAGGAAGTAATGCAATTCTCACTTTCACCTTTAAAAACCTGATACATGAAATATAGTGCCAAAAATCTACTTTTCTGAAATGGAACAGTACATAAAATGTAAAAAAAAAAAAAAAGAGAGAGGCTTTTTATGGCTCATATAATATGATGCAGTAAGAATATGGAGGGGAAAAAAACACCTCAATTTTTTTTCCAAGACCCAAATTGAGCAAAAATATGCAATTTGGTGCAGATGCTGATATTTATATGGCCAAAAGTTAAGATGAAATTCTGATAGCGTGTAACAAAATCTATGAGAGATTTATAACAGTATAGCAGACTGCTTATACAAAACGCATAAATATAATTTGTCTCTGTGTTTCTAATAAAATGTCTTACTAAGATGATATTTAAATGTTTAGTTTTAATAATAAACAACTTTATTTTATAAAGCACATTTTAAAAAGTGCTCTACACAATTTAGGCAATACAATTAATAATGCTAAAAAAAATAATAATAATTAAAAAAAACATCAGCAAGCATATATTTTAAGTATAGTTTTAGGATCTAAGCTCTGTAATTTTATTGTGGGTGCAAAACATATGCAATCCAATATGACTGAGAGATGTACAAATAAACACTTGATACAAGTTTGAGTTGTAAAAGACAGTTTTGGTCATGTTGATCATTTCAGAGGCCTTATAAAAAGTGCTCGTCAAGTATGACATTAAGGAGCCTTTATAAAGTAATGGTTAATATAAAACCAACAAAAACCCCAACAAAAACTTACTTTCTTAAAAGAGCAGTTTGCCCCAAATATATATACACTACCAGTCAAAAGTTTTTGGACAGTAAGATTTTTAATGTTTTTTTGTTTTTTTTTTAAAAAAGAAGTCCCTTCTACTCACCAAGCCTGCTTTTATTTGATCCAAAGTACAGGATAAACAGTATTTTTTATTTTACTATTTAAAATAACTGTTTTCTATTTGAATATATTTTAAAATGTATTTTTTTCCTGTGATTTCAAAGCTGAATTTTTAGCATCATTACTCCAGTCACATGATCCTTAAGAAATCATTCTAATATTCTGATTTGCCGCTCAAAAAAAAAATAAAAAAATATTTCAGATAAATGCTGATCTTTGGATCTTTCTATTCATCAAAGAATCCTGAAAAAAAATGTACTCGACTGTTTTAAATATTGATAATAATAATAATAGTTTCATAAACAGCAAATCAGCTTATTAGATTGATTTCTGAACGACCATGTGACACTGAAGACTGGAGTAAGGAGGCTGAAAATTTAGCTTTGATCACAGAAATGAATTACATTTTAAAATATATTAAAAAAGAAAGCAGTTATTTTCAATATTACTGCTTTTGCTGTATTTTGGATCAAATAAATGTAGGCTTGGTGAGCAGAAGAGAACTTTTGACTGGTAGTGTATGCCTTTACATTTGGTCAAAATTATAGTAAGACTGCAGAAGACTTGGAATATAGTGATTAAGTCATATTTAATACTTTTATAACACTTTATCATCTTATTTTTAACATAAGAGCAGATGTGGCTATTTGAATGTGTGAGGCTTCCGGGTGTCATTTGCTTCCAGTTATACTGCTTGATATTGCAAATTTGTTGTCACATTATTTTTATTTATCATCATAATCACACCATTTTGTAGCACAAACAGTTTAACTTTTTTACTGCACTTAGTTTTTCCTTTAGCTATTTATAGAGTAATTAATGACATTCACATTCACAGGAAAATAGTTTCTGCGTTGCAATGTAAAGTGGATACTGTAGTCGTTATGTGGCGCTTGACGGCATGGTCACCACGAACTGTCACAGTGTGGAAAAGAGCTTTGTAAATATTATTTTTTGTGTGTACAAATTTATCTTTTAATACAAATTTCTTCTTTTGCATTCCCTCAGAAATCCATGGATGGTGAAATAGTATGTGAATGGCATTTTTATGTTGACTTTAAACACACACATCCGTATGTGTGTCTATACAATACTTGTCATAGCTTGTCATTTGTGGTTTCAAGGTTAATATTGTTTATCAAGAGGTGTTTCTGCACTGATCAATAAGAATCTTTGTGAAAAGGTGCAGAGAAATGAAGAATGAGTGAGGGAGAAATGGAGAGAAACACAGGGGGATGAGGAGAAAAACGCGTCTTGACAGTAATTGAAAACATTCATTATTTCGCCTCAGAACCTGTCAAGGTTTGTTCATCCATCGCACGTACATTCACGTGTAAACACAAGACACTGGGAAAGAGACAAAGAAAGAAGAAACATATTTTGTGTAAGAACACAATATTTAAACCAGACCATCGCTCAGCATCACACAGCGGCACTGATGTCTTTTTTTAGCTGGTTATCAGGCACATAAAGGGGCTGATGGGAAGGATCTCATGTCCGTGGAAGAACGAAAAGACCTGTCCCTCCGCTAATGGCACCGCTCAGGTGTGAAATGAATCACCTGACCTTTCCAACACACACTCACAAATACAAACACACACCTCTCTATTAGGGTGAGTCAAGTTGTCCTTCAATCTCTACACAGCTGAATTTCTCCTGAAGGAAAACCAATCCCTACGGGAGGCCGTTCATTTATCCGTTTAGTTTCTCTTTCTGTCAATCTATTTCCTCTTCATCCCAACATAACCTCTTTCGCTACAATCCATTCTCAAGTTATAACTGGAAAAAAAGGTCTGTCCTCAGTGTATATTATCTCTCACAAGCAGACACTGGCCATTTGATCTATTTCAGTCCATTCTGAAATCCACAAGATACATCGATCACTGCACTCTATAGTTGTGGAAGGCAATGGTATAAAACATAGGAATAAACTAAAATGAGAAGAAAAGCAGAACTTTTTTCTGTGCCACTAGTGTCACCAAAAAAACTGCAAAAACGCAACAGTCGAGAAGTAAAAGTTTCATAAGGTAAATATATTTTTAACAATAAAGACAGACCTCCTGTGAGTTGCAAGGTTAATCTATGGTGTATGCTTTTGCTGAAGACACCAGCTTACATTATTTCATTTCATTTTTTTTAAGAGGCCATGAACGGCCTTCTTTATTATTTTGTACTGTTCTCTGATGTCCACTTATAATGTTATTAAGTTTTTACATAAAAAAAAAATAATTTAGAAGTAATAGGCTATTTTCTGTCCTGTTTTTAACCACCCTCATTAGAACGCTCTGTTTGAATAGGCGCGGTAAATTGTAGACTCAGAAGTAAACACCCACTGATTGGCTAACACTTGTCAGGGATCGACGGTAAGGATTTTTTCACTGACCAGGCCAGTGGTTTAAAATTTTCACTGGCCCTGCCACAGAAAAAAATAAATAGTTGTTGTCATCAATGTTTTTGACTCTAGTTATCTTTTATTTTAAAAAATAAGCTTAAATGACACCAAACTTTTACATACCAATTAAACTGTACAATACTCGGTTCTAATTTCGATACCACACCTAAACCTAACTAGCCTAACTAAAGTTCAAACATTATTTGTTTGTTCAAAAATTATTTTATTATTGTTAATATTTTATTACAAATAAAAAGATGCTTTAGGGAAAAACAGCAGACGGACTGAATAAACGCAAACTCAGTCTATGCCAGCAGGTGGCGCTTATGGACTAACAGTGATATTACGTTTCTTTGGTTACAGCTGTAAACAAAGCAGCGCCGTGCTTATGAACGCTAGCTTAAATGCATCATACATGGGCAAATGAAAAGAAAACGCCACGTAAGCTTTTCTTAAAACAGTCAGTTCCCCTCAGAGATACATTTATATAAACCCCTGTTTCAATATTAAGGATAATATTTCCAGTATTTCGCATATTGTGAACAGTGATCTTGCTCTACCTGCTAGAGTATTTTTCCTCTTTGCGTCTCTTTTTTCCTCTTTGAGTATTTTTCCTCTTTGCGTTCGTCTTTGCTGGTCCTTTGCTGGTTTATGCTGGTCCTTGACCAGCAACATGACCAGCATAAACCAGCAAAGGACCAGCATCCCAGCATCAAAACATACCTACCAGCATATGCTGGTTTTTTCACAAGGGCCGGAACAGAGATCGGTTGAAATATGTCTGGTCGATCGACGCATCTCTACTCCATTGTATAAATTAAGTATGGACTGATCATTGTTAAAGCTACAAAGCTAATCGTCAAGACGAGTATTTAGACATATTTTTGTAGGCTGTCTGTCCATCAGAGACGTGTCTCTCTGTGATCGCTTAAAATTTTAAATTAACAAGGGATAAAAACACCTGCAAATGATACATTTTCGTGACGACGCAGCAGTAGCCCAATTGGACCAGTGAAAAATTTGTCTACTGTCTCTCACGCTGGCCCCTGGTCATCGGGCACTCCTTATTGTCGAGCCCTGCTTGTGTATGTTTGACAGCCTACATGCTTCACAGATGGATGCATAAATACTCAAAACATATCAAATGATCTGTAATAACAAAGCAATAGTGAGCGCATAATAAAACAGTTTCTTACACTAGTGTGGTGCAACAATACTATTGGATTAAATATAGTTGGCACAGCATCGTATTTTGCATTTATTTGATCCAAAGTACAGCAAAAACTGTACAATTTTAAAACATTTTTACTACTTAAAATAACTATTTTCTATTTGAATACATTTAATGTATTTTATGTAATTAAATCAATTAAATGAAATTTATTCCTGTGACTTCGAAAATGAATTTTTAGCATCATTACATTACATTAGATTTTTATCAGGTTTCTTTGATGAATAGAAAGAGCAGCATTTATCTGAAATAGAAATCGTTTGTAACATTATAAATGTCTTTATCATCACTTTTGATCTATTTAAAGCATCCTTGCTAAATAAAAGTATTAATATCTATACTTTATTTCTCAAAAGAAAAAATATACTGACTCCAAGCTTTGGAATGGTGTAGTGTATAATGTTACAAAAGCTTTTTATTTCAGATAAACGCTGACCTTGGGATCTTTCTATACATCAATGAATCCTGAAAATAATGTACTCAACTGTTTTAAATATTGATAATAATAGTAATAATAAATGTTTTTAAACAGCAAATCAGCATATTAAAATAATTTCTGAAGCATCACGTGACAATGAAGACTAGAGCAATGATGCTAAAAATTCAGCTTTGATAACAGGAATAAATTACATTTTAAAATATATCAGAATTTCAACATATATATATATATAAATATAATTTCAAATACAAAGCATTTATTTTAAATAGTAAAAATATTTAAAAATTGTAATGCTTTTGCTGTATTTTTGATCAAATAAAATGTTTTTAATTTGATTGTCATTTGCATTACTTCATGGGACTGTAGTTCTTTCCCTCATTAACAGCCAGATACACCGTCTTGTACTTTAGTCTTTTCATCCGATTTTTAAATATAGTTTCAAATACTTTCAATCAAAGATTGTAATGGTGTGATTAACCTCACAGATTCAACTTGCAGCTGGTTGGTTTGTTTCAGTGGTTAAGCTCTTTAATGAAGACTTTTAAAATCTTATTTGGGGAAAAATTATGGAACCAAGCCCACTGAAGAAAAAAAAAAAAATGGAGGGCACAGTTCCACTTTATTGCTTTAAAAAAATGTTAACCAAACCATCTGCTATTGGTTGATCAAACAGATAGTCTCTCCCCAACCTCAAATCATGCAGAGCTTACGCAGTCAGTGTTACAAATAGCTAACAACCGTCTTTTCATATTAAGCTAAGATAGGATACGGTATATTAACGTCAAAATAAATTACACGCTTCACCTTTAAAAATTACTGTACATCTGTGCATGTGTGTGTTTTGGTGCCCGTGACGTGGCATGAAGGATATTTTTAGCCGACCTCTCATAAAATACTTCTATTTTCCGCTCTCATGCTTATTACTGGAAGCGTAGGTGTTTTCATTGTGGGCTGAAAGCACTAAACAGCAAAAAATGACAATTCTGTCATCATTTACAAAACCATATGGCATTCTTTCTTCAGTGGAAAAGGACAACTTTAGCAGAATGTGCGAGTTGCTCTTTTCCATATAATGTAAATATTCATTGTAGCAATTAAATTCCATTTCCATATTCAAACCTGGCATATTCCAACCAATCACAACTCGAAGCATACCAGTTTAAAATTAATTTCTTATGGTTCTTTTCAGATCTTTTTTAGGCTTGCAAACACTATTATGCTTAAAAGAACAGCAAAACCCATTTTGTATTACAAGAAATACAAATGATAACAGAGCTGGTATTTTTTGGCTCCTATTCCTTTAAACACAAGCACACACAGAGTTCAGTGATGGACAGTCAGGTCAGTAAGATTAGAAGCAGTGCCTGGAGCCCGTCTGGTGGTTCTGAGAGCCAGACATATAAACACACAAACATTGTTAATCAAGTTCGGGAATGTACCAAATAAATTCAATTGTACCTGAATGTTCCTGGGTTTCTGTTCTTGATCAATGTTCTTAAGTCAGTTTAAAACACACACAGTCCGCTACAAAGTCTGAGATCACTTTAAAACTCTGCGATTCAAAGTCAAAAAATGAAGATTATGCACTATTTCTATTTCACTAATCAAGTAAGTAAATGTGTGACACTCAAAAAAGGTCCTATGCTTTTAATGCAGCACAATATGCTTTTTAAAAAGTCATGTTTACAATGGATGGCGGAAACAAACAAAGTGCAGTGATGCCATATATTTACTACAAACCTATAAAAGTATTTAAACTAAAGCATATCCTATGGACCTTTCTCACATTTCCGAGTTTCTCATAGATAGATATACAGGATAGTGTTTTCACGACTTTCAATCAAAGGAAAAACTGATATCGGCAGTCAGAAGAGAGAACAATGTCAAATTGACCTTCCCTCCAATAGACACGGCATTAGAAACACCCTCGTATTAGTGTTAACTAGTTTTTTTTGGTAACTTGATGAAAAGGTGATGTAATACAAAGTATAGTGTTATAAATGTACATACATATTTTTAAAAATCAAAATATAAAAAAAAAACTTTAAAGGATTTATTATGATGATGACCGTTGAAACGCGTCATCACAGGCTTGTGAAAAAGGTCCAATATATTAAGTATTTTATAACAATTAACCACTCCACACGAAGTTTTATTCTCTCAAA
Source organism: Labeo calbasu (assembly GCA_019740295.1). Taxonomy (NCBI): domain Eukaryota; kingdom Metazoa; phylum Chordata; class Actinopteri; order Cypriniformes; family Cyprinidae; genus Labeo; species Labeo calbasu. Next base: position 4,829 of record JAHKKF010510402.1, on the reverse strand, counting down.
AGGAGCCTATGATACCACTACATCTTCGATATTATAGGCCTACCTAGTCACTGTTCTTAATTATATTCACATTATGGTATTTACGTGCTCCTCCATGTCAAGCCATTGTAATGTCAACATTTCGGTAATTTCGAGTAGCCTACTAATCGGAAAATGTCTTACCTTGTGCCATTAAGAGCTGCACTTGCAGGTGTTGAACTTCATAAAGACCATCTTCAGCGCTGGCAAACGATTGGATGCGTTTGAAGGTTTGCTTTTTAACGTGTTGTTGCTAAATATCCATTTCATCCAGCGCTCTTTTTGATGGCCATGTTTTAAGTATCGCATCAGCCTACTGTTTATAAGTGAGCAACCGCTTCAAACGATTCAGTGCGTAAGTGAACTTTTTGAATGATTCAGACTGAATCTGATTCGGAAAATGATTCATTCGCAAAACGGAAATCGAGTCGCTATTACTTTAATTATCAATTTAACGTTTCACTCAATCTGTAATGCTGATGATTTAATACAGAAAAAAATATTTTGGAAAATGCTTATACCCTGTATTATGTACATACACTCTAAAAAAAAATGGACAAACACAGTCACTGGGTTGTTTTGACCCAGCGGTTGGGTTAAATGTTAAATGTGGGTAGTTTTCTTTAACTTTCTTATTTAACTATTGCTTAAAAATGACTATATTTCTTGCTTAAGAGTGCAAAATACAGTATGTTGGAAATCAACATTTATTAATATGTTCAACAAATGCACATTTGTTAATGAGTTGAATAAATAATAATGAAATAATATATATTTCTTAATTGCTTAATAATAAATGTTCACCTTTTGATTACTGCTGATGCCTCTAGAAATTGCGTGTCTAATTTATAATATACAACCTATTTAGGATTCATTTAAAGCCAGCCATATAGAAATTTTTAAATAATATGTGAGTTAAATAAAACTACCCAGAAGGTTGGGTTAAATGTTTAACCCAGTCTTCTGGGTAGTTTTATTTAACTCAACTATTGCTTAAAAATAACTATATTTCTCACTAAAGAATCCAAAATAGGTTGGAAATGAACATTTATTAATATGTTCAATAAATGCACATTTGTTAATAAGGTGAATAAATAATAATTAAATAATATATATTTCTTAATAATAAATGTTCACCTTTTGATTATTACTGATGCCTCTAGAAATGATGTGTCTAACTTATAATTTACAACCTATATACAGGACTCATTTAAAGCCAGCCATATAGTATTTTTTAAGTAATATGTGAGTTAAATAAAACTACCCAGAAGGTTGGGTTAAACATTTAATCCAGCCGGTTAGTCAAAACAACCCAGTTGCTGGGTTTGTCCATATTTTACCCGGCGCTGGGTTGTATTTAACCCAGTATTTTTTAGAGTGTAGGCTAAGCTGGACTTTCTTTCCTCTAAAGAAAGCTGAGCACTTTAAAGATGTGAGCCAACTGACCTTTTGTTGTTTACATTTTTATAACATGTATTGATTAAGAAGATTGATTAAAAGTAGTGTTTGGTGCTTAAATCCTAACATATACTTATTATACTTATTATATACTTAATATTGAGAGAAACCCAGTTTCAATTTAGTTAGCACTTGCCTCACCCCTCCTCTCCTCAAACTGCATCCTGTGGGAATTACAATGACGTCTGTAGGCAGTGAAGCAAAAGTAAGATTTCTAAAAAACCTGTTTCCTTTTACCACAATGTCTTTTGAATTTTGTTATCGAAAATAACATTTTCAAAAAGCCCCTCAAAGAATGTTGAAACATGCGGAAAGTCAGGATCTCGTCAAAGAATTCAAATTGTTTCGCTCTTTTCTGCCGTGCTGTCTATTAGAATGAAGCAGCTGAAGCCCTGGTGATGGAGAAAAACTCACATGCTCAGTGGAGCTTTGAGAATCGATAATCTAAAGGGACACAGGAAGTGTAGTACACCGCGAGTTTGTGCTTTCATCCGCTCTCAGAGTAAAAGGTTACTGATGTCATCTGTAGGTGTGTGTCTATGTGTGAATAAGTCAGTGACTGTGTGTGCATGATTCAGCAGATGTTTTTTTTCTGTCTCAGTGGGCTGTGAAGATCAGAGTCTACCCTGTTAATCTCTGTCAACCAAAGACACATTTACTTTGGGTGCCTCTATCTACAGCTTTACATTTAACGTCTGTTGCATGTGTGTGTTTGTGTGTGCTTGGTTTTTTGTGCATTATGTGAAGGCAAGCATGACTATTGTCATCATTCATATAGGGTTAGTGACTTGAACAAACTATTAATCCAAAGTACTGAACTTGGTTGTCAGTTTTGCCACACACATGAATGATACATCAGATTGTGCGGCTTGTTGAGGAGATGTGTGTTTTACTTTTTAAAGCGAGCTGAAAAAAAAAGAGAGATGAGAAAGGGGGATAACATATGAGAGAGGTGAGACTCATATCTAAAGATCACAACAACACCCTATATACCCAGAAAAACCTAAAACATGCACTTAAAGGGGTCATCGGATGCCCATTTTCCACAAGCTGATATGATTCTTTGGGGTCTTAATGAGAAGTCTATAATATACTTTGGTTAAAATTTCTCAGTGGTAGTGTAAAAAACACCCTTTTTACCTTGTCAAAATCAGCCCTGTTCAGAGCGAGCTATTCTTTTGCATGTTCCTTTAAATGCTAATAAGCTCCGCTCACCCCGCCCCCCTCTACTGTGGGGTGACCAGCCGGTCTGTTTACTTTAGCCACATTTAGCTGTGTTTATCAGCGAAACTTGCTAGCACATTATTAAGAAAGGTGATTTGCAAAGATGCATACAAACCCTTATACTCACTTCTGCTGTAGGTGAAGCTGCATCACAAATGTTTCGAGCAAACATAGATGCATTTATGTAGATCGCCAGGCACATTTCCTTCTAAAACGAAAGTAATGTTAATCCACTGCGTTTTCAGTGGCTCAGATGTCGGGAGTAAATGATGACTGCTATGATCATTATTACATCCAACAACAGAACACCTCAATTGCTCAATCTGAGACTTTGTTGTCTTCCCCTGCACCTGAGTAGACACAATAGTGGTCAGAATCGGACTGTTACAGCTCATTCAGGGTGGTCCTAAGGTAAGACGGTCATGTCAGTCAACTATCGTGGGAGCGGCCTTGGTCTGTGTGACGTCACACCGACAAGAAGCTGAGAATGGCTTGATTTGAAAAAGGGAATATTTCTTATAAAGATTACAAAAATACCACTGGGTGGATTTTTATCATAATTGGGTGGTTGGTGTACACACACTGTGTAAACACACATTTATGTTCAAACAACATGTAAAAGTGAGTTTTGCATCTGATGACCCTTTTAAAAACGCCCAGAACATCATCCCAGCAGTCCAAAAATTAATCAGTGTGATTTCAGGAGCATTTTCTTTTTATGTAAAATGTGGTTCTATTACACATACATTTATTTACACTTGCACAGGCACTAAAAGTAGAATTGTGAAATTTTATCTGACAGTTCAGACATTTTTCACACAATTCTAAGATTTTTTTTTTAATTGTTAGAAGTTAAACTAATTCTGAGAAGAAAAGATGTGCGGTAAACCCGGAATTGCAAAAAAAAAAGTCAGAACTGCGAGATGTAAACTGATAGTTGTGAGATGTTTACATCAAGCAATTCTGACTTTTTTTGTCAGACTTGTAAGAAAAAATGTCAGATAAAAAGTTGCAATTACCCTTTTTATTTGGCAGTGGCTGTTTGTACTTAGTGCAAATAGCAATGGATTTTTTTACACTAAGTGAAAATAGCATAGTGTCTTAGCGATATGCTATTAACGCTAATATCATATCACAAATAGCAATGGATTCTATTTACTGTACACTAAGTGAAGATAGGATATTTTCTTAATTATTTCCATACTTTTATTGAAACTAAATGCCTTTCTGATATAATATGAGATATAAAAAGGGAGAAGAACAAGTTAGGTCAAGGCAGATTCAAAATGGGTTGATGGTGTCCAAAAAAAAAAAAAAAAGACACGTGATTTATTATCTATGTCACTTGAGCTGTTGTTTGTCTTTTGTAATGTTGCTCAACAAGGTGGGCTATTTGCACTTGGTGTAAGCAGACACTGACTAGTTTTTATTTTTGTATACTGTGAAAAAAAAATTAAATGCAAACTCAGAATTCAGAGAAAAAGGCAGAAATGCAAGATGTAAAATCACAACTGAGTAAAAATAAATCAGAACTGCAAGATGTTGAAAGATGTATTAAACCTGTAATTGCGAGTTTGTATCTCACAACTTTTTTTTTTTGGAAATGTGGAAATTTTATTTTTTTTATTCAGGGTTTTTTTTTATTTTATTTTTTTTACATTCTTAAAGGAGAAGTCCACTTCCAGAACACAAATTTACAGATAATGTACTCACGCCTTGTCATTCAAGATTTTCTTGTCTTTCTTTCTTCATTCGTAAAGGAATTATGTTTTTTGAGGAAAACATTTCAGGATTTTTCTCCATATAATGGACTGCTATGCAGCTTTAAACGATCCTAAATACTAAAAATAATGATCCCAGCCAAGGAAGAAGGATTATCTAGCAAAAAGATGGGTTATTTTCATAAAAATAATACAATTTACAGTAGTGTGCAAAAGTTTTAGGCCACTAGTATTTTCACCAGCTAAAAAATGGTTTAAAGTAAGTTATTTCTATCTTTTGCTGTAGTGTGTCAGTAAAAAATATCGGTTTACATTTCCAAACATTCTGTTTGCCATTAATTGTAATTATCTAGTGAGATTTTTGTTTGCACAAGGAGTCTGACAACAGCCAGTGCTCCACACTGATCT
>JAHKKF010510401.1:0-20755 GCA_019740295.1 Labeo calbasu | reverse complement strand
GCATTAAGTGGCAAGAAATACAGTATATTACCTGTTTCCAGAGTAAAATCACTCTAGATTTGCTTTTAACCTTAATATAATTGGCTCATAATGGCTTGAGGGTCCATTGTTCAACAGTGTCTATACGGCTGAATTGTGAGTACATCTTTACTGTAACAAAAACTATGTGTCAAGGAAAAAATGCATGTGGCCTTGACTGATGTGTTAAAAAAACATAGCTATTGGCTTTTATGTTATGTGAATGAAGCCAGACTTGTGAGCATGAGAGCTTTCCAAAACTGTACATTTTCAGATCAAGCAGTTAATCATGTTCAATAACGTTTCAGTAACAGAAACCGACTGAGCTGCCAAATGCTCTGGCCTCTGAACGTCTGGCATAAAGACCCATCCTTTTGCAGCTGTAGGATGGAATTCGTTTTTGTGTTTTCCAGTACTAAGTGCAACTAAACATATAAAAATAGTAGCACATCTCAAATCTTTATGAGAAGGATGCAAAAATGAAATTACTCTCATGATGCCACAACCTTATCATGAGAGCAAATGTACATCAGATTGTACATTTTGCTTTATTAAACAAATGTATACAGTACGATTGGATGATCATCGATATAACACCCCTTTGATTGCACATCAATTGAATTTTATATTAATGTGCACTCACACTCATCTACGATCATTATGTTGCTTGGCAACCATAAACAGCCAGCAGTTGAGCTAATGAACTATATTACTTAGCAGGAGAACTGTTTATGATCATTAACAAATGTAATTATTTATTGAACACAAGTGTCTGCTATCATATTGATGTTGCCATTTAAAAAATACAATAAGCCACTTGAGGATGTTACAATGATTTTTTACACTTCCCATCGCTCTGTTAAAATCAGTGAAAAATATCTGCAAGAAGCTTATTGTTTAAAAGCAAAATGTACAAGTGCTCTATAAGCTCTCTAGTAATAAAAAATGATAATGTCAATGACACAGTTGATACAGAAATGAATTAGTGTCCATCCCTTTCCTACATCACAATCTTTTTCGCTCTACTCATTAAAATGATTTACATACAGCAGTCATAAGAATAACACAATTAATGTTCCTCTCAGTTAATTACTCCACCTTCCTCTGTCACATCTTCGAACGCATTTGAAAAAAAAATACAAAGCCTAGATGAATGTCTTCATCATACAATATTTCGCCCAAGGCACTTAAGTGAATTAATGTAGCATAATTCCTGAGCAAAGTGCTTGCTTAGTGCAATCAAAGGATTAGAAATATGCATTTTTCAAATGATATTTTAGGCAACACTTACTGAGAATAAAATATGGATATGTCTCTGAACTAAGCAGAACGCTGGTAAACACGTTGCCTAAAACCAAGAAGTGATTTCTGTGTGGTTTCATATTCTACTGCTAAACCTGTTCAATGAATCAGGCTTAAACATTTGCATGCTGTACGATTACAAACAGAAATTTATTTTGGTGCGAAAAAATGCTTGAAATTATTATTATTATAGTGACATTATTTACAATTTTGCAAATTTCCCACCATTCTCTCTGCCATGCCAAAACAAACCAATAAAACAAAAAAATTCTCAGTACTCAAATACAATTAAATAAATAATTTAAAAAACTATATTATTCTTGTTAATGCAATGTGAAAATATATACTTATAAATCACTGTATTTTTTGTTGCACTGCCCTTATTAGTGAATTTTTTTAAAATTCAGATGAATTACAGGGATGCAAATTTGTTGTTTGTTTGTTTCATAATAAATAAATGCTTAAACAACAAAACAATTAACAAACATCAGTTTGAACATCATTTCTTTATATTAGGTAAGCCTAACTACTATGTACTTACATTTAAATTATTAATTTGATACAATGTACTTATTGTGTACATACGTGTTTTACATTGTACTTATATTTAAAAAAAATACTTGCACATAATTACATTTGTAATTAATATCTGTAATTACATTATAATTACACTGTTGACCCATCCTTACACCTTAACCTAAAAGTTTACATACACCTTGCAGAATTTGCAAAAATAAGAGGGATCATACAAAATGCATGTTATTTTTTATTTAATTTTGACCTGAATAAGATATTTCCCCCCAATTTTTTATTTTTTTCAGTATTTTTGTGTATGTGAACCCTTTCCAACAATGACTGTATGATTTTGAAATCCATCTTTTCACACTGAGGACAACAATGGGACTCATATGCAACTATTACTGAAGGTTCAAATGCTCACCAATGCTTCAGAAGGAAACACAATGCATTAGGCAAATTTTGAACAGACTGAAGATGTGTACATTTTTCTTATTTTGGCTCAATATCCTTTTTTTTTATTTAGTACTGCCCTTCAGAGGCTACAGAAGACACTTACGTGTTTCCCATATGACAAAATAAGTTAATTTTACTCTGATCTTCAAATTTCAAAAGTTTTCACCCCCGGCTCTTAATCGTTTTTCCTTCTGAAGCATCAGTGAGTGTTTGAACCTTCTGTAATGGTTGCATATGAGTCCCTCAGTTGTCCTCGGTGTGAAAAGATGGATCTCAAAATCATACAGTCATTGTTGGAAAGGGTTTAAATACACAAAAAATGCTGAAACACCAAAGAATTTGTGGGACCTGAAAGATTTTTCTGAAGAACAGCAGGCAGTTTAACTGTTCAGGACAAACAGGGGACTCGTGAACAACTATCACTAAAAAAAAAACCCACTGTGGATCATACAGGTAACAACAGAGTATTAAGAATCAAGTGTATGTAAACTTTTGAACCGGGTAATTTTTATAAACTACTATAATTTTGTCTTGAGGACTATATGTGAACATCTTTCTATGTGAAATATCTTATTCAGGTCAGTACTAAATAAAAAATAACATGCATTAAGTATGATCCCTCTTATTTTGGTAAAATAATTAACATTATGCAGATTATGCAAGGTGTATGTAAACTTTTGACCTCAACTGTAACTGTATCATTACACTGTAACAATCATTACACTGTAACACCGTACATCGTACTTATTTTTTCATGTCAGCACATAACAGTTAAGACTACGTAATAAAAAGTTTCACCCAGTTATACCACCTATTAAGTTTAAAATTCAAACAGATCTTTAAAACATACCTTTCATCTCACTGTTCTTTCATTCCAAATGAACCAAAGTCAGCTATTTCTGCAAGGAGTGAACAAAAACAATCACTGCATTATTTATGCTGCATTATCTGAGTCAAAATCACCTGAGCGCAAATTACCTGTACAAATAGGATGCAAGGAATGTAACAGTGCTTCTGCATGAGTATGAATATGATCCAGGCACATAATGCGAACCATACTACTTAAACCACCCAACCGATTCCCATTGACAATACTCAATAAACACTGTTTACACAGCAGAGGTGGATCTGCGCACATCTTTAACTACTGCGCTGTTTTCGCTGCGCTCGCTGGCAGAAAATAACTCAAGATAGTGCGTATAAGAGTTGGCCCCCCATAATTGAAATAAGTGGCGAAATCCGTTAGCTTCGAATCCTCCCAGTGCGATTCAGGGATGGGTAACTAGTCTCACACTATGAGCTGAAATGTTCTTTCACGGGGATGCAGCATCAACTCATATCTATAATGTGACACAAGGGACAATAACCATTATTATAATCTATTGAAGGCTGGGAAGCTAATAGACACCCAAAACAGAATGAGGCGGCGCTGCCTCGCTGCTGGGGAGAAACGAGGGTGATTGTTTTTCACTCTCTGCGAGAGTGTGAGCAAAGAGCAGGGAGAACGGGTGATGGATCTAGCACAGCCACGCGCCTGCCGACCGAAAAATCAATCACAGTAATGGCTGGCGCTTCCGCAACGATTCTCCCGCAGAATGAAACGCAGCTTTAATGTGATATGCAAACAATAAAAACGGAGTGCAATTCTTTTTCAATAAAAGAAGGCACTTTTCACACAACAAACGCAGCATGAACAGGAAACTAATGTCGCCATCCCTCCATCCATCCGTCTGTCTCACTCTTTCTCTGAGAAAAGCACTTGTAGATGGAACCGTTTCTGATGAATGTACTGCTAGAAGACAGAACAGGTCATGTTAACCGCTGACTCTAGAATAGCGTGCTTTAATAGCGCCGCACTGCCTTGTTACGATGGCTACCAGTCCAAACCTTTGTATATGACACATGATGGCTCTTTACGTGTCCAGGGGCTTTCACCACCAGGCACATCCTGATGCAACCATGCGGGCCAAAGTAATCCATCCATTGTCCCCCCCCCCATTCCTCATGCAGGGGACACACACAGTGCAGATGGCATAATTTGTTGAGATCCTCACCCAGCTAATGGCCTAAAGCCCAAGTGGGTCATTTGCGCAGAGAAATATTGGGCCTTTTGTCCACTCAATCCTCACTCACAACCTACACTCACCTATTGTACTACAGCGCCAACAGCCAGCCACAGGCATTTGGATCAAGGACATGGTGGGTTTGAATTAATGCAGTACATTAAAATTTGTGAAGCATAGCTGAGATTTTATAGCTGGTAACAACCGAGTGGAATCTAGACTATTCATTTGTTTTATTGACAGTGTGGCTATCAGCAGTTACACATTTGAAACAAAAGAAAATGATTACAAATATGCCTGCACAACTTCCAATGAAACTCTTTACTATGGTTTTACTATTAAAAAAACATGTTATTGTGGTAAAATTGCACAAAATGCATTCTAAGCAATCTATTCAGGCTATTATTTTCAATAGAAATACAAATGTTTGATGAGTACCAGTGATTACTATAGAGTTGCTGAAAATACCACTGTTAACTATTTTAAAAATTTCACAGGGCTAATTAAAAACCAAAAAAGTGAACTTCGCATACTGTAGGCCCATCATATATAACTGAGCGAGAGCATCTGCTTTTCTTCATCAGATCTGCATGATTTCAACTGGCAGTAATCAAACCTTTAGGAGTCATTTAAATGCAATGGATGAAAAATAATTAACAGGTGTTTGCATGTATTTAAGGCTCGTGAGAGTACCAGAATTTAAACGTCAAAGGTTGACAGCACATACATTATGCATTAGCCACAGGTGGAAAATCAAATGCGCTGAAAAATCAGTGCCATTTAATAAATATCTGCACAAAATTGAAAATCTAATTGAATCTGTGTGCACGCGTGTCATGCGGGATTCGCCTTGACACACTCCGCTGCATGTTCTCCGATAAAACATTAATGAGAGGAACGCACAACATTTATAATGTTTGCCGCTCACCCTGATCATAACATTACTGAGACATAATTTCATATTTTTACTGAAACATTTTGGAAAAGTTACTCATTGAGCTCAAGCCTGTCGAGACGTGCAGGAGATAATGTGTGTAAAAGCACCATTTTTGTGGAAATCAAACCTTCTCTTGATGGAAATCATAGTTTCCCTAAAATAAAAGTTACTGCTGCTAGTACATTAATCGTGGAAATCAAGTCATTTTAAAACGGCAGAAAAAAATGTTAACAATTCTGCTGGAACGTGATCCAGTACTAATTTATTATGATTTTACATTAATATCAATAAGTGTATCAACTGTAGCATTTTAGTGGATAGACACTACAAATAGCACAGTGACTTTTTTTTTTAAACTGCCAAAATCAATGCTTATGTTCATCTACCGTATAGATAAACAGAGAAAGACAGAAATAGCAAGGGATAGATGTAATGATAAAGCAATAAACAGATTTGTGACAACTTTGCAAATTCATTAAAATTAACTAAAATAATTACATTCCATAAGTATTCATACCCTTAACAGAGTACTTGGTTGAAGCACCTTTACAGCCTCAAGTCTTTTTTTGTTTTGATGTGCAAAGCTTTGCACATCTGCATTTGGCAAATATCTGCCATTATTCTCCTCACTTCTTCTCCCCTCAAGCTCTGTCAGCTTGGCTGGGGCCTGGCAGACATTTTCAGGTTTCTCCAGAAATGTTTGATTGGGTTCAAGCCAAGGCTGTGGCTGAGCCAGTCAAGGACATTCACAGAGTTGTCTATAAGCCACTCTTGCTGTGTGCTTAGGGGCACTGACCAGTTGGGAGGTGAACCTTCTGCCCAGTCTGAGGTTCTGAATGCTCTAGACTGGGTTTTCATTAAGCCTATCTCTATATTTTGCTGTGTTGAGCTTTCCTTTTAGTCTGAGGAGTCCCTTAGTCCCTAGCAACAAAACAGCCCTACAGCACGAGGCTGCTACCAGCACACTTTATTTTTGGGATGGTACTCTGCAGGTGATGAACAGTGCTTGTTTCCTCCAAACATGATGCTTGGAATTGAGGATCAGCAGACCAGAGCATCTTGTTTCTCACAATCTGAGAGTTCTTTAGGTGCTTTGTTGCAAATTCCAGTTGGGTTTTCATGTATATTCACTGAGGAGGACTGAGTTTGGCCACATAGCCATAAAGACCGGATTGTTGGAGTGTTGCAGTGATTGTCCTTCTGTAGGTTTCTCCCATCTGCATATATGATCACTGAGCTCAACTAGAGTGACCATCAACTTCTTGGTCACCAGTCTAACCAAGGCCCTTCTCCATCAATTGCTAAGTTTGGCCAGGAGACCAGCTCTAGAAAGAGTCCTAGTTGTTCCAAACTTCTTCCACTATGGATAATGGAAGCTACATGCTTCTGTGAACCTTCAATGCAGAGTTTTTCTGAACTCTTCCCCAGATCTGTGCCATGACACAATCCTGTCTCTAAGCTCTACAGGCAGTTCTTTTGACCTCAGGACTTTGTTTTTGGTCTGCTATGCATTTTCTTATTGAAAGGTGTGTGCCTTTCCAAATCATACTCAATCAAATGAATTTGCCACAGTTTAACTCCACTTGAAATGTAGTAACATATACAAGCGATATGAGAGCTCCTGAGCTAAATTTCAAGTGTCCCAGAAAAGGGTATGAACACTTATGCAATGGAATAATTTACAATTTTTATTTTTTAAAAATTTTCAAAGTTGTTATAAACCTGTTTTGTGCTGTATCATTTTGGTGTATGGAGTGTAGATTGATGTAGAAAAAAATTAAAGCAGTAGGCTGCAACATAACAAAACGTAAAAAAATGGGGTGAAGTCCGGGGTATGAATATTTTCGGAAAGCACTGTATTTCTAGTAAAAAACAACAGCCTAAATAGATTGCTTAGAACGCATTTAGTGCAATTTTGCCACAATAATATTATTTCTATAGTAAAACCATGGTAAAGAGTGCATTGGAAGTTTTGCAGGTATATTTGTAATCATTTTCTTTTGTTTCAAATGTGTAACTGCTAATATCCACAGTCAATAGAACAAATGAATACCAAAAAGACTTGAGGCTGTAAAGGTGCTTCAACTAAGTACTGCGTTAAGGGTATGAATACTTACGCAATGTAATTCAGCTTTTTAATTTTAATAAATTAGAAAAGTTGTCACAAATTTGTTTTTTTGCTTTGTCGTTACAGTGTATGAAGTGTAGATGAAGTGTAAAAAAAGTCATTTAAAGCAGTTTAACATAAGGCTTTAACATAACAAAACGTGAAAAAATGAAGAGGTATGAATACTTTCGCAAGCCACTGTAGATAGATGTAGGTTCATATTTATCAGGGTGATCGATAAACAAGCAAAACAAATAAATTGCAGCTTACCCCAGTATATTGGAAAATATATTTTCTTCCATCCTCTGGGGCTTTCTCATCAGATTTGCTGCAAGATATGTATTTTCTGTAACCAGTCACATCATATTAGTCAGCACGGCCTTAACAGGACTCTACCTTCTCTAGTATCCAGCTCTCTCAAATTTATGATTCATTCATGCCTGAGGCAAAGGCAAAGGAACTAGTTTCTTTAAAAGTGGGCCAGAAGCGTGGGGCCAGCGTGAAGCCGCTCTCCAAATGAAGCCCTCTCTGGAAACACAGAAAGAGAGAAGGGGATTACAGACACAATACTCTGCCATGTTCTCCGTAGCCAAAACTCCCAAGGGTCTGCTTGAGTCCTCACAAAAGCATTGATCTCTCTTTATTGATCGACTTTATGTACCACTTTTCCTCCTCCTGCTCCCCTCCATCTTTTTGTTTTCTCAGTGTCACCCTGTATGCTCGCCGTGCCAAGTGAGAACTCCAGATCTGTTTGTAAAGGAGTGCCGTTCGTTTTCTTTCTTGTGCTTGAAACCCTTTGAGGTAAGAACTCGGCTCCAGGTAATTGCCTCTTAGATCAGTGAACACAAGTGCTTATTCATCAGGTTTGAAATATTGAGTGGCTAATTTGATGCTGCTTGATGAGTTGATTGATATGCATTAAAATACGTTAGTAAAATGACGTCGGGATACTGCCGATCAGAATGTGTAGGATCAGGTTCAGGACCCTCTATGAACCTTACAGGTAATTTATTACAAGGGTTTCTTCCTGGTGTACATGATTAATTACCCCTCTCAAATGAATAAACTGCTATTTCATTCTTTTGAACGCATGAACAGTTTCTTTAGAGTTTAGATCTTGAATATGTGATTCCCATTACAGCAAGACGTTTAAAAAATGGTAACAATTGATGCATTCGTTTAAAAAAAGCCCATAAAAAGTTGACTAAGGATGTATATAATTATACTAAAAATAATTAAAATTAAATTATATATTATATACATTAAAATACTTTTAAAATATTTTAAATTTTTTTAAATATTATTTTAATAAATATATTTTAATATGAATAAATAACAAACTAAAAAATTCTCCAAAAAAAAATTCTAAAATATACATACTACCAAAAAACAGCTAATTTTGAATGGAAAAAAATGCATTTTGGGGTGAGACATGCCGAAGGTAAAGCCACACAGACAAAAAGCCTCAAAACATCCAGTTTTGATTTCTACAACTAAGTATGTATGTTGACTTAGTTGATATTATTGCTCTATGCAGCTGCGCCATAAATAAACATGACCTTCTTCCAACGGACTGGCTGTCTACTCTTCCTAAATAGTCTGTGTATTTGTCTGTGTCCCCGTTTTATCAATGTCAATAATAAGTTGTGAGCTGGTTAATCTTCCAGCTTGGCTTGAACACTGATGTTGGTCATTAGTAGGCTCATGTGCCATGAATCACAAACTAGTGGACAGACCGCACAGGGACAAGCAGAGTGAATTGATGAGAGATGCATCTGGTCTGTTTGTCCCATTTAGACAGGCCTGTTGAGCATTAACATACGCAACCTGTTGAGGGAAACAGACAATATGTTAAAGAACTAACATGGAGTGCGGCTTATCATTATTAGAGCATATCGGTGTTGTTTTATAATGACTCATTGGGCCAAAATCAGCTTTCTTTTGCTATAATGACTTGAACACAAACAAAACACTCTATTAGCCACTAAACTGGTTGTCATTCACCATAAATTTAAAGGATTATTTCACTTCCAGAATAAAAATGTCCTGATAATTTACTCACTCCATGTCATTCGAGATGTTTGTGTCTGTCTTTCTTCAGTCAAAAACAAATAAAAATTTTTAAGGAAAACATTCCAGGATTTTTCCCCATATAGTGGACTTCAACGGGAGCCAGCAGGTTGAAGGTCCAAACTGCAATTTCAATACAGCTTCAATGGGCTGTACACAATCCCAGCTGAGGGACAAGAGATCTAGCAAAACAATAAGTCACTTTCTAAAAAAACGAAAAATTGATATACTTTTTAACCATAATTTTTAACGCTCGTCTTGCACTAGCTCTGCGATGCACATGTGCGACTGCGCGCATTACATAATCATGTTGGAAAGGTCACACGCGGTTAGTTCTTCATCTGTGTACTTCGGTTTAAAAAGGTAGGGTAGGGCGAAAGACTCCATCTCATTTTCTCCTCCAACTTAAAAATCGTCCAACATTGTTTTACCTTTTTTGTAAAGGGCGTTTGACTCTCTTTGCACTTTCGCTTTGTAAACACTGGGTCCATACCAGAGGTTGCGTTACGGTGCGTTCACACCAGACGCGACTTGCGTGAATAAATCACGCTATTTGCGCGTAGTTGGACGCTTGAACATTTTGAGTTTACCAGCTTTATTCGCGCGTGAAATTCACTTCACAACAGACGCAAATTCGCGTCATGGGAGGGGCTTCTGCCAGGCGGCTCCAATCTCGTTGTGAAATGGCTGACATGGATTTTTCTGAGAGGGTATCTGCACTTTATGTACTATGGAAGGCTGAAAAACGGCTTGTTCACACCGTGTCTGGGTCCATCAGATCTGTCCATCAATATGTATATAGCTCAAATTGACTGAAGAGCGTTTTTTACAACTTACCAGATTGTCCGACCTCCTCACTCACTTTCTTCCAAGCAAGATCCTTTTTATTCCTGTTTCTATAAAAGTATGAAGATGTATTGTACAGCTCCAGGTATCCACATGCAGCGCCGATGATTTTGTCCTGTTGTTGTTCCGGATTTCTGCTTCCGCTCGCTACATCGTAAGCTCCTGATTGGTTAACACAGCGCGAATATTCGTCAAAGTTCAGATTTTTCAACTTGCTCGAAACGCTCAATTCGCGCCGCAGAATGTCTATCGTCTTTGCATTGACTTAACATGTAAGTCACTCACGCTGAAAGCCCCGTTCACACTACCAGTGACAGGCAGCGACAAAGCGACACGATCCCATTCATTTCAATGGAGAGCTGCCGATTTCAGGCGACAAGAGCGACAGCGAGCTACAGCAACCGTTGGCGACTGGATGGGGCGTGTCCAACGACGCTTCATTCGCGTCTAGTGTGAACGCACCATTAGACTTTAATGTCCATCATTTTGACGGACAGCTAAAATTCTGTCATAATCTATTACTACCCCATCATTTTAATTTTCATATTTTAATGATAATAACACATTTAATTGCTTTTATTTTTGTTCACATTTTCATTTCTAATATAGGCTTATACATGTATTTTGAAGAGAACAGATGAGACTGGGTCTTTTTATGTTCAACACCACACCTCGCAGTGACAGCGATTTTAATATATTCTCATTTTTATGAACCAATTTGTAAATCCCAAGCGATCTTTGGTCTATGATGTTTGTTTTCGGTTGATGAATGAACAGTATACATAGTGCGACTTCCATCAAATAAATCGCAATAGGCTAAACTTTGTGTTACTTTTGATATGAAACATTTCAGATTTAAAATTCTGTCCATTTCACTAGGGGATTCAAACAATAAATACCGTTTTGGCGCTCTTTGATGTGGTGTGATAGATCGTTGTAGCTTCTGGATACTCGCCTGTGCGTCATCAAACGCAAAAGATTCGTAATCCAGTGCTCTGCTACTCCACTGGAGCGCACTCGCCACCAACTGGACAGGGGTGGAAATTACAGTTAGACCACCCTCAGTGTGATCTGTCACAGGGACGGACGGCCTTAAGATTTTTCCGTCAGTAATAAAAAAAAAAATCCTTCAATGACGAAAACTTTTAGGTTAACGCGACCTCTGGTCGGTACTTTCACCTATGCGTGACCTTTCCAACGCGACTTGTGGTTTCCAAACAGCATGTAGAGCCCTTTGAAGCTGCATTTTGAAACTGCAATTTGGACATTCAACCTGTTGGCTCCCACTGAAGTCCACTATATGGAGAAAAATCCTGGAATGTTTTCCTCAAAAACCTCAATTTATTTTCGACTGAAGGAAGAAAGAAAGACATGGACATCTTGGACAACATGGAGGTGAATAAATTTTCAGGGATTTTTTATTCTGGAAGTGAACTAATCCTTTAACATCCATCATATGGGAACCATGGGTTGCAATTGTGGACAATCTGACTAAAAGTGTAAACAGAGAAAACTTACCAGACAAATCCACACAATAGTATCACATACTATTTTAAAATCTGCTTGTGTTAGCCATTTGTCTGTGATGCTGAGAAAACAAATGCATGAATCAATAAACGAGCACTGCGAACGCATTCTATGCTGATACTAAATTTACTGATGAGCTTTAATTCATTAGCGCAGAAACAGAAAAGCCTTGTTGAAACATAATTATTTAATGTTTGCGCAATAATGAATCAAAAGCGGTGAAACAGAACATCACCTTTAAACATAATACAGTGATAAGAGGCTCTTCAGTGGCTGCCAGTGTGATATTTACACAAGCTAATTGAGCCAAACCCTCTGTGATACAGTAATATGGGCTTCAGCTCTGTTTGCACATATAATTAGAGTTCAGAGACTCTGCGCCCAGCCACCAAGGCATGAAGTAAAACGAATCTTGCGGGGTGCACAAGGCCACATTTGTTGCATTCAACACCATATGCAGTCTTTACTCTATCAGGTTCATGAGAAAGTGACTTAAATGTTTTATTTCAGACCGCCCGTGACATCAAGGTCTTCCTACGGCACAAAAAGACGTAATATTCTCAATTAATATATTACAATATTACATTAAGTGCCTTCATTAAAGTGACTTCAGAGAGTAATTGCATCATTAATGTGACTTCAAAGACTAATCAGCGGTAAATTTCTAATTTACTAATGATGCATGTGCCGTTTCTCTACACACATAAAGCAGATCCATTCATTTCTGCACCAGGCACCTGACAGATTGTGTATTTTATCTTGAAAATCCTACTATCCTGTTAACATTAACACAGCAACATCAGTTCAGTTGAATTTAAGGCAGGACTACCTATTTGTCCAATGGCAGGAGTAGGTATTCGAGATATCTGTTCGAAAACATATTTGTCATTTTATTGCAATTCCATTTGGAAACACCAGCGGCAAAGCAAGTGAAACATTTATCTGGATATAAAGCTTTCGAAGATCTGTTGGATTTCCTGAACCTATAAAAAGTCTTTTGGAGTGGCACATAAAATAAGAGGAAAAAATCAATTGAAACAACCCTTCAAACCGAAGATGTAAATTAGTCTCATGCCATCCATGTAGCAGTTTCATACCTCATTAAGCTAATACACAAATAAACGAATAACACGTCTTTAATTTTTTGAACGTGATGAGTGATCTAGGGTACCGTGAGGAGACGCCACGTCTGTTTCGTCAGTTCGTCAGAGTTCTGAGTAAATCACCCGTCATTTTTCATCCATTCTCTCCATTACGTTTGGGCTCTTGTGTGGCTAAACACAGCTTAAGGGAAAGAAAAAGAGGAAAGTATCTATAAATCATGTTTAATAGGCCCCCCATAAGGAAATCAATATGCTCATAGCGCCTTGGAATGCCTTCACCGTCGGCATTTATCAGTGACTGTCAGCTTTTACAAAAACTAGCTTGAAGCAGATATTTTTATACGTTTAACCCCACTACAGATGGTAGCCAAATAAAGGGGAAATTGAGAATTTATAATTCTCAATCTTGATCACTCAGATAAGACTATATAAAAGTATCACAGACATAATCTCAGATTAGAAAGCAAGGTTTAAAAATATGCTCTTACCTCTCACTTGGACACTAAGACTTTTTTGAGGAGCATATTTGCTGTAAACAAGTTTTTTCTTGTTCCTTTTTGTTATTTTATTGATACGATAAAGAAATATGAGAAAACCTGACAAGATAGGAACTAACTTGCATCATTCACATGAATGCCTTGGTTCAAAGCACCTTTTAGGCAGGGTTGCCAGGTTTTTACAACAAAACCTGCCCAATTGCTACTCAAAACTAGCCTAATCATGTTTTGGAGTGGATCCTATCGCGTTCTGGGGGAAAAAAAAACATTTTTTGGCCTGGTACCCCTGGTAAAATTCGCATTCCAGGGACTAAATATCACATTTTAGGGGTCGCTTTAACCTGTAGACGTGAAAAACAACCCACGGCAACAGTGTTAAAGTCACCAAATTCCACATGAAAACGCAGACTTGGCAACACTGCTTCCAGGTTAACTGTTAAATGTTTTCATTATAATGTGCATATGTGACCCTGGACTACAAAACCAGTCATGTTTTTAAATGTTTTTTAAATTAAGATTTATCATGCCGAATAAATAAGCTTTCCATTGATGTATGGTTTGTTAGGATAGGACAATATTTGGGAGATACAACTCCCAAGGGTGCAAAAAAATCTAAATATTGAGAAAATCACCTTTGAAGTTGTCCAAATGAATTTCTTAGCAATGCATATCACTAATTAAAAATAACGTTTTTATATATTTACGGTAGGAAATTTACAAAATCTCTTCATGGAACATGATCTTTACTTAATATACTAATGATTTTTGGCATAAAAGAAAAATCTATAATTTTGACCCATACAATGTATTGTTGGCTATTGCTACAAATATACCCGTGCGACTTATGACTGATTTTTTGGTCCAGGGTCACATATTTGCCCGCTAAACCTCAAAAATACCAGTAACACTGAACTTCTAGACCCTCCACGCAGTCTTCTATTCAAACACACTGCCCATAAATTTTCTCTCAAGACTTTGTTTTAAAGAGCGTCATGTTAACAATGACTTTCAGTAGCAGCAGTGACAACAGCACGAACAAGCTGCTCGTGACAGGTCTGCTCAGACCGAACTACACAAGAACCCCGCAAAGGCGGCACTGATGGACTGAAACAGAGGTTCTCGTCTTTTGCAGATAGAGCGCTCTGTGGCAACGCTCTCTTTCTGCTAGCAGGTTGAGCGCAGAGCAAGGTCCCTCATTTGTATCTGCCAGTTCTGATTAATGATATTTCATCCTTACCATGTTCGCTTGTTCTTTTTTTTTCCTACCCCCAACTTGCTCTCCTTGTTTCTCTCTCATGCTCATTTCAATACGGATGCACAGAGTTAGTACAAGCAGGTCTTATTGATGATACCTAGACATACGGTGCTTCTAAACAGCCCATGACACATGCAGACCTACACATTTGGAAACAAACATGTGCACATCTGATTGGTAAAGAGTAATAGATCTAATAAAAGTAAAGTGATTGCACATCTCAGTCATGCAGAGAAAAACAGGAAGGATGACTTGTTAATGCAGTATCTAATTAGAACAGCTAATTAATATAAAAAGCTGAAAATTTAGGGCACTATAAAAGTCTATGTAGTAGAGTTATCATGATGTTACTACTACACAGTGATAATACTGTAAATAATCCAGTGTCTGGTTGACACCATAACATAATAGGTGGCAATGATGCACCTTAATGCTGGATGCCAACCATGACTGACTACTGACTTGCCAATGTGGGAGTGTTTTGCATTCTGTAAAATAGACAGTCTGCAGGAACTGCCACTCAGCATTGTTATTTTTGTATTTTGCAGTTGTGGTTAAATGCTTTTTTTTTTTTTTTTTTGCATATTGCATATGTTCATTTCTATGGAAGCCCATTTTCACCACTGAAATATAAAATAAAAAAGATGTGACTTTTGATCTCGCAGTTCGGACTTTTTCTCTCAGAATTGCATGATATAAACTCACAAATGTGAGTTAAAAAGTCAGAATTGCAAGATATAAAATCACAATTCTGACTTTTTTCTCGGAATTGCAAGTTTATATCACGCAATTCTGAGAAAAAAGTCAGAAATGCGAGTTTGTATCATATAGAAGCCCAATTCCGCCACTGAATAAAAAATTGAAAAAAGTACTTTTTATCTCACAATTCTTTTTCTTGCCATTGCAAGTTTACATCTCGCAATTCTAACTTTTCATCAGAATTACATGATACAAACACGCAATTGCAATAAAAGTCAGAATTGTGAAATATAAACTCGCAATTGTGAGTTATAAAGACAGAATTGCGTGATATAAACTCGCAATTGCAAGTTTGCAATTTTAAAAAAGAAAATGGCAATTCTGAGAAATAAAGTCAGACTTGCGAGATATAAACATACAATTCTGACTTTTTTTCTCAGATTTGCAAGTTTATATCTCACACTTCTGACTTGATTTTCCCCCTCAAAATTGGACTTTAGAACTTATCAACTTCAGAGCTTATATCTTACAATTCTGAGAAAATCTTTTAAAAAGTCAGAATTGTGAGTTTTTGTCTTGCAATTCTGATTTTATTTCTCGCAATTACGAGTTTCTATCTTGCAATTCGGACTCTATAACTTGCAATTTCAGGTTTATATCCCGCAATTCTGATTTTTATCGCAATTGCGAGTTTGTATCTTGCAATTCAGACTTTTTCCCTCAGAATTGTGAGATATAAACTCACAATTGTGAGTTATAATGTCCAGTTTTGACAGGTCAAAAGTGTGAGATATAAGGTCATAAAAAAGGTCACAATTGTGAGTTTATGTCTCGCAAGTCTGACTTTATTTCTCATAATTGCCATTTTCTTAGAAAATCTGACTTTATAACTTGCAGTCGTGAGTTTATATCATGCTATTGTGATAAAAAAGCCAGAATTGCAAGTTTCTGCAATTCTGACTTTATAACTCGCAATTCTGAGTTTATATCTCACAATTCTGAGAAAAAAGTCTGAATTGTAAGATAAAAAGTTGCAACGGACTTCCATTTCCCGTTTTGACATTTGAATTACCTTTGTTGTAATCAAACAATAAAAATAAAAATACATTTTTATTATTAGTTTTATTATGTCAAAATATTTTTCACACTGTACATTATGTTGTGATGCCCACATTCACTTGTAGCATTAATGATTGATTTTGACTTTATAATAATATTATTGAAATGTAGGTTTCCCTCACTTGATGCCCATTTTCCACAAGTTGATATGATTCTTTAGGGTCTTAATGAAAAGTCTATAATATACTTTGGTTAAAAATTCTCAATGGTTGTGTAAAACAACACCCTTTTTACCTTGCCATAATAAGCTCTGCAAAAATCATCTCATTCTGGTCGAGGCTGCTTTAAATGCAAATGAGCTCTGCTCACCCCGCCCCTCTCTTCTCTCTGTGGAGAGACGAGTCTGTTTACTTTAGTCGCATTTAGCCGCTAAACTTGCTAACTAGCACATTATTAGGAGAGGCGATCGCAAAGATTCATAAAAAAACTCTTATACTCACTTCTGCTGTAAGTGAAGCTGGATCACGAATGATTTGCGTGAACATAGACGGATATATGTAGATCAGGAGGTGCATTCCCTTCACAAACAAACGTAATCCACTCCATCTTCAGATGTCGGGAGTAAATGACGACCACTATGTTCATTATTACATCCAGCAACACAACACCTCAATCGCTCAATCTGAGATATTCTTGTCTAACTTACATCCCTGCGCCGGCATGAAACAAAGAGGGCGGACTGTTACACCTGATCTGAGGAAAAACGCTCGTGTCAATCAACTATTGTGGGAGCGGCCTCTGTCGGTGTGAGGGCACAATGACAGGCATCTGAGAATGGATCAATTTGAAAAAGGGAATATTATTTTTACAGATTAATTAAAAACCACTGCATGGATTTTTATCATTATAGGGTAGATTTGTACATACGCTGTCAACACACTTTAATGTTCAAACAACATGTAAAAGTGAACTTAGCATCCGATGACCCCTTTAATAAGTAGCACTGCATTCCAACAAGCACACCTCATTCAGAGGCTTTTTCCTTAGCTCCAAGCTCTCTGATTTAAGCCAGACCATGTTAAATATTGTGCATTCCCTTCCTGGTTGAGTGTGGAATTTTTTGCAAATACGTTTGGTCTTGTCCATAACTGTCAATTGTTGAATTTGTTTTCTCGCTATCAGCTCATAGCAGCTCCATGGCACGCAATCGAATGAGAAAAACAGAATGCTATCCTCATCGGCAGAAAAAGAGCTACCGAGAACACAATAGAACACGGTCTATTCCCTCAAACGGCTGGCATAAACAACAGGCACACAATGTGTTAATCTACGGCTCTTCGCACTGTTGGCAAGGCTTAGATTGAAGCCACGTCGCAAGACAGCGCTACCTTCTTTCCTCGCACGGGTTTGGCTCACGGTGTCGCACGCTCTCTCCCACAGCACAATACGACAACGAAACCTGGGGATTCGTTTAATCGAGTTTCAAAGAGGTAGGTGAAGATTAAACTAGCGCCTCTCTGTTTATATTTGAACAGCGGGCCATTCCCGAAAATGAACCTATGAGTGGATTAAGCACGTATTTGATTAAAACTGTATTTGATTATTTTCCTCCAAGGCCATTTCCTTACTTGATGCCTCCTGAGCCCCCTGATGGATTGTAGATAGAGCGAGCGTCATGTCATACAGATGAAGACTCAGGACTGATTACAAAAACAAATTAATCTTTATTCAGATGGGAGTGCAGCAAATCTCTCGAAACACAAACAAGTATTTACAGTTCCATAATCGCATGTAACAAGACGAGTCGCATAAAATCCTCCCTGAACGAGTACGCTTGGGCTTTTTAATATATGTCGCTAGCAGGGAGTTGTGCAAAAACAGAATCTGAATGTGATAGTTAATATTCAATTTTATGGCAACCTGCCTGTTTTGAAGATGGAAATTGAACGAGGAAGGAGAATTGTACAGATCCGACCCCTCGCTTGCCATAAAATGTGGTGACAGAACTCACAGATTTCATTTTAAAATATCAGAAGGCTGGGATGGGAATATTGTTCCCGCACCTAGTGAAGTAGACCCTGAGAGGCTGGGTTAAATTTAATGTAGTTTGTAAGGCAACCGCACAATAGAAATGTGTGCTTCTCCATTACATGGTGCAGCCTCAGTCCAAATGGATCGATACAACATCAAAACTCATCATCAAACCCAAGTGTCAAGCATTTGAGGTTACTCTGCCTTTTCAACAGACAAGGCCAAACGGTGCTCTCTAAATTGCTAACAATTATCTATTGGAGAGTCAGTGTGAACACCGGACTGTTAAAGCTTTCAATTAAAAGCCAGAAGGACGGTAAAAAAAACTCACTGGGTTGTTTTATGGGAGATCTAGTTATGTTTTGTACAGAAGCTGTTTCCGGACTTATCTTGTGGCTCCTGTGGAGCTGCAGATGTTCGCCAAACCAAAGCTGATGACATTTTCAAAGTCCTTGAAGCTTATATGACCATCAGAATCCTGATCTGCATGCCTGAATGAATAAATGAACAACAAATAAATTTGTTAATGGTTGTGTATAAACAAATAAGTATGATAATGCAGTATATTATTAAAGGGAATAAATGGAAACATTTGCTAATTTAGCGGTTTGGTGAAAGTCTATATTTCTCATTGCAATGGTAGCAATTAGACTATGAATTCAGATTGCATGATGCCACTCAACTGGTCTATAGATGCTTGAACGCATGGTATTATTCAATAATGACTCAATGAATTATAATAATTGTTTAATTAAACCATTAATCATTAAATCATTGGGGTTTCGCCCAAATTCTGAGGACCCCAATAGTTTAACTTCAACTTTTCACTTGAAAATAAAACAATATTTGTTACCATTCAATTATTAATATCCACAAATCCCTCATTGATAAAAATAAACATAAAAAAATATAAAATATTAATGACTGAGTAAAAGAATATGAAGAAACAAACAATAATATAAAAAAAGTCAAATCATTACAAACACTCAATGACATCCTGTAGATCAAGAAAACATGTACGATCTGATTAGTTTGTACATTTTAAAAGCATCCAGTCTAAAGCTGAATTTCTGAAAGACATCAAAAAAGGTGTGAGGGTAAAGTGCTCTGTAATACTAAGCCAGAACTCTGAAAAACTATTGAGCATCTGTCAGTGTCTGATATAAACTTAAACTGAATAGCAGGAGAGTAAGTAATTTGCAATGCTTCAGTGCTCTCACTCAAATTCGATATGACATCCTTTCTTTGATCTATATCCCATGCACTTCATCACTAACATGGCCTGCAATAATATTCCTTTTGAAATGCACTAATGCTGTTGATGCAATCTAATAATCCATAAATGTGATGACAAATGAGTTGCATGTCTTCTGGTTAGCCATTTTTTAATTTAGTTTTAGTCTTAATCTCATGTCAGATGTACATTTTAGTCATCATTTTTAGTCAGCCTTGTCGTGTTTTTGTTTAGGCAATGTCTGAGCATTTTAAAGGGGTCATCGGATGCCAAGTTCACTGTTACATGTTGTTTGAACATTAATGTGTGTTGTCAGTGTATGTACAAATCTACCCTATGATGATAAAAAATCCATGCAGTGGTTTTTAATTAATCTGTAAAAAATAATATCCCCTTTTTCAAATCAAGCCGTTCTCAGATGCCTGTCGTTGTTGCGTCACACCGACAGAGGCCTCAGATTAGCTGTAACAGTCCGCCCTCTTTTGTTTGGATGCCGGAGCAGGGATGTAAATTAGACAAGAATATCTCCGATTGAGCGATTGAGGTGTTGTGTTGCTGGATGTAATAATGAACATAGTGGTCGTCATTTACCCCCGATATCTGAGCCACTGAAGATGCAGTAGATTACGTTTGTTTGTGAAGGGAATGCGCCTCCCGATCTACATATATCCGTCTATTTTCACACAAATCATACATGATCCAGGTTCACTTACAGCAGAAGTGAGTATAAGTATTTTTTAATGAATCTTTGCGATCGCCTTTCCTAATAAAGTGCTAGTTAGCACGTTTAGCGGCTAAAGTAAACAGGCTCGTCTTTCCACAGAGAGAAGAGAGGGGCGGGGCGATCAGAGCTCATTAACATTTAAAGCAGCCTCGACCAAAATGAGATGATTTTTGCAGAGCTCATTTTGGCAAGGTAAAAAGGGTGTTGTTTTAGACAACCATTGAGAATTTTTAACCAAAGTATATTATAGATTTTTCATTAAGACCCTAAAGAATCATATCAACTTGTGGAAAATGGGCATCCGATGACCC